>JAOWBW010000073.1:2112413-2160516 GCA_026119855.1 Campanula takesimana
CTAAATGCTGTAAGTATATCATTTCAGTATGAAAATCCATTAAATGACAATATTGCCCTTCAACTCTTCAGCAAATAATTGTTTTTTCTATATGGGTCTTCCTTTGGGTATCATCCTTGCACTTCAGAATTCAAACTTGTACAAAAAAGTCTATTTTTGGTCTTGGAAGGATTTCATCCATTAGGGGGTGATGCAAGATTTAATCTTGGAAGTTGGAGAGTTAGGAAATACTGTATCTTGATTTTAAAAAGCGCAGTAAAAGGAAATTAGGAATAACAACCTTACCATATAAATCTCTTAACGAAGTCCCCCCTTAGTCTCAACTCAATGTGCACACTTACTGTTGGGGACGGGAATGAAAGAGTGAATATAATATTAATATATATTTAAAAGTATTGTGATGGGAAAAGATGTTTTCTTGGGAGCTGAAATATTAGTTCATACGGTGCAGGGTTTCACGGGAGTCACTGACATATCAGGTGGTTATGTAGCTTGGAATCAAACCGGACTTCCAGTAGAATCATGATGTACAGATTTGGATCCTTAATCCCGACATCCAAGGTTTATTAAGGCTGTTGGGTTGTAAATATGGTAACAATGTAAGTATAGGGTACTCAAATAAGTTGTACAGGTTGGGATGAAATGAGATCTCATCTGTGTTTGTACAGAACATCAAAATGTTGAATGTTAAATCACCTTCAGACAAATTGATATTCTTTTTCCTTTTACTGGCAAAAAAGGTCTACAAATATGTGTTTTTCACATGTTTGTATGGATCTGTTTTGGATTATAAGTTTTGAATAGCAGTTCTTGCTCTTATGATTCAACCCCACCCATTGGAATGCATGGATGCGCTTTCCCGGTTGCAGGTCACTGTCCTAGCAAGGCAGCTCCTCCGCCATTGTCCTACCTATTAATCGGCACCCAAATCATCAATATCAATAGCAATTTTTAAAATTTCATTGGGATGATTAGATTTATATTAATGTTTGGTCAAATTTCAATTGCATTTACTATCAAAATCAAATGAGTTTGTCCCGAGGACTGAGGTAATAATCTATTTTGCCAACAAAATTAGTTTCTGAAATTTTAACTGTATCCAAATATTTCTTCCCTCGGTTAAAATTTATACATTTCAACTTCCTCCAAGGTTCTCTCACATTTTTTCCTTCATGGCCTCCCCTTCTCTTTCCCCGCGGCTCCCTTTGAACACCCTGCAACCATTTCTTGGGGTCCAACGAACCCCTTTGTGAAGTCATCTCACCCAAAGAGACGATGTAGCAAAGGGAACACATTGTATACTTTGGAGCGTTTGGACTTACGGTAGTATAGCTTTACTTGAACCCCACCACCGGCATTCTTGAAATTTCCCAACTCTTCATTGACAACCCCACCACTGGCATTCTTAAAATTTCCCAACTCTTCATTGACATTCAAAGTGTCAACCATGACTCGTGTAATGACTCGTGTAATAACCGGAAATTTGAGACTTAATTTAAACTCTTTTATTAGTTGGGTTCTGTAAAATATTAATTAAGTTGGGCTCGAGTAAGTGGCTTAGTGATTGGGTTGAAGAAAAAAAAAAACCAAGTCTTTAATTAATTAAAGTAAGAATCCTTATTGGGTTAGGTTTTGGAAACCCACCCTACTTAAACCTCTCTAGTGAACCCTAGCCCCTTTATTATTTATCACAAAGAAAGGAAAAGAACGGGGAGAGAGAGAGGAGCTGCGGCAGAAAAAGAAAGAGAGGAGGAAAACCAAGAGAGAGAAAGAGGACTCGGAAGAGGGGAAAGAAGAAGGTCGTGCTTATCAAAGGTAAATCTAAAACCCTTAAACCTTCTCTTCTCCATTGATCATTGGAAATTATGATGATGAAACCCTAAGAATAAATATGATCAACTAGGATTTGGGGTCGATTAGGGTTTTAAGAAGACAAGTATAAGTGTAGTGTGTGCGTGTGTGTTTGTGCAGTGGCTGTGTGTGTGTGCGTGTATTAGTGTGTGTTGTGTGTGTGTGTGTTTTTAAAGGTGAAAACAGTGTGTGAATGTGTGCTGTGTATAGTGTGTGTTGTGTGTGTGTTTAAAGGTGAAAACAGTGTGTGAATGTGTGCTGTGAATAGTAATCTGCGATGAATAAGTAATCTGCGGTGAATAGTAATTTACGCTGTGAATAGTGAACTAAGCTGGGAATAGTGTTGTCATGTGATTAATGAAATCCTAAAACATAATAATTGAGATTGGAGACATTGAAACCCTAGGGGTATTTTAGTAAATCAAAGAGGGTATTTTGGGAATGCAATTAATGGGTAAAACAAACCCTAGATTGACTATCAACCTTAATAAGGGGTTTAAGAACATAAACTCATAAGGTTAAGGAAGTAAAGTAAAGTATTTTGGGGACGGAGTAAAATAGTATTACTTGTCCTAAGAAATATTTTGTGCATGATTGTAGATTCTAGCGCAAGGTTTGCTAAGAGGAATAGCGCAAAGCCAAGGTAAGGGATTACGTTCCTTAAGTACTTTGATGATTCATCCTTTTATGTAGGATCTTCTTTATTTCTTTCAAGTGTAGCTACCGATGGTCCGTAGCATTTGAACTCTGATGTTGTTGAACGTCTTTTGATTATCTTACCCTTGATGTATTTTGTTCAATGGGTATCCAAACGAATTGAAATTGCCTTAAGTATTCTTGTACCTAGAATACTAAGAACTATAACTGTATCTAATTGAAATAGGTGCGGTTGGATTAGTCCGATTGAAAAGGACTAATTACGAATAAGTCTAGTTTGATAGAAAAGAACTTAGACTTTCAAATTGCTACATGAGGAAGTAGCTTGGTTATCATGATATACCTAAATAAGGAGTACCCTGAAAAGGTGTAAGGTATCTTATTCTCTTAACACCCTGAAAAGGTGTGACACCCTGCAAAGGTGTTTGAACCTCTGGAATTGACGGATTAAACTAGGACCATAACACTCTGAAAAGGTGTAAGGTCTCTTATTCTCTTAACACCCTGAAAAGGTGTGATACCCTGAAAAGGTGTTTGATACTCTGGAATTGACGGATTGAACTAGGACCATAATTCATTGAATTGATAACTGTGTTGTTACATGCAGTTAAGATTATTAATATTAGCCTTTCATTGAATAATGTTATTTGGTTCCGTTCTTTCGGTCATCTCTCATTAGTACCCGGAGAGATCCGTATGAACTTACTGAGCATTGTTCGCTCACCCCTTCTAATATTATTTTTCCCAGGTAATAAGTAGTGGAAAGGGTTAGATCGCAGAGCATGGCGGTCCGTGACATGATGAAGGATTTTAAGACATTGATTTTGGTTTATGTTGAAGAGCTAGTGGGTTGTACTAGCCGTTAAGATTTGGATTTCAGTTATGCTTCCGCTTTATTTTGAATTATGGTTAAGTAAACTAGCCGTTGTATGTTAACGTTGGATTTGAATTATGTTGACGTTTGAGATATACTGGTTATGGATTATTATTATAAATGTTGGAAAGTTTGGGTCGTTACAGTTGGTATCAGAGCTATGGGATTATAGCTTAAAAAGGGATAGAAACTCTAATATTGAATAGGTTTGATTTGAGCGTTTTAGGAAGACTAAGATTGCTTGAAGTCAAACTAGTTAATTATGGAAACTTACTATATTAGAAAAGAACCTAAGATAAGAATTCCTCGAGAGATATGAGGAATATAAGTGAACACCTTGGGAGTGAAACTTGAAGGGTTACACTAGAATGTCATTGTTTTAAGTTGCTTATGCAATTGATGATTATAGTCATATACCTTTAAGTATATGGTACTGATAATGGTTATGTCTTGATTGGACAGACTTAGAAGAAACATGAAGATGAACTTGAAACACAGAATAATTAAGAAAAGAGTGATCCAGAGGTAGACACTCAAGATTCAGAGGTTAACTGAAGACTTGGAAGCTGAAAAGACAAAAGTAAGCTTTATACTAGGGAAGTGAATGCGAGATAGGAAGGCATTGCTAGGCACTCGCAAAGACTTAGAAGAAGTCAAGAGACCATGACTCAGAATGAAAAGTACTATCCGAGAACGGGCGTACTAGTGGTACTACGAATTGAAAGACTTAAAGGAAGAAAGAGCTAGGGAGTCAGAACCAACAACCCCCGTAGGCAATGAAGCGCCAAAGGAAGATAATTAGTAGCTGAAGAAGAGATCAAGGAAGTAGAAATTAACCTTGGGGACAATGAAGCTACCCCAATTGTAATTGATGATGATGAACCACCAATGGTACCAGTTCGTAGGTCCAGAGGTAGACCAAGAGGCTCTAAGAAGACTCCAAAGGTGCTTAGTGGAAGACCTAGGGGAAGGCTAGGAAGGTGTCCATGATTGAAAAGTGGAACATAGAATTTATATCATTCATAGTATTGATAGTTAGTTCTAGTTAGAGAAAATACTGGAATTTTTTTGTTTTGTTTACTTTTATTCCAAGAAGATCTCGTAATAAAAGTTTATGATTTATTCTAAGCAAATGGCTTTGTTTAGTGTTTCGTTCTTAAATGTTAAAGCGTGTGAGCTAGTCTAGAACGAGAAAGTATGGGTCAAGTGAAAAGACCTTAAGTATAATTGGCTTATTGAAACGGCCAAGTGAAATTAGTTTTGGTCTAGTAAAACGATCGAAACAAGAATAAAGTGACCTATTGAAACGGTCAAAAGTAAAATTAATTGGCTTAGTAAAATGGCCAAAATGTGAATGAAAGTAGGTCTAGTGAATCGACCTGCGATGAATAAGTAAAGTCTAGTAAAATGACTTCCCTAAGTAGAATTGGTCTATTGGAAGGACCAGAAATCTAGTAAACCGATCTTTGGTAAAAGTTACGTCTTTTGGGGACGGCCTATTTGTGTGAAAGTATTAAGCATAGTACAATGCTTGTGTTGGCGTGAGTAATAGTGTTAAACGTGCGAGTTAACCTGGAACAAGTAAGAATGGTCTATTGAAACGACCAATGAAAATGATTATGGTCTATTGAAATGACCGATGAAAATAGAAATGGTCTAATGAAGCGACCGATAAATCTAGTAAAGTCGACTAATGAAAATAGTAATGGTCTGTTGAAGCGACCAGTGGTTTGGTGAATGACCTATAAATTGAATGTTAGTCTGTAGAGACGAGCTACAGTATGAGAGTGCGTGAAAACGTCTCGTATTCATGATAACTAATGATAGTATCATATTATCCGAAAAGTGTTCAAAACGCCAGAGTAGCTGAGTTATGATGCTAACTCAAGGAAGTATGACGGTGGACGACTATGGTACTAGATTCACCGAATGCTAGAATTTGCCCAACGTTCTTCGATGATGAAGAGCACAAGGCTCAAAAATTTGAAGCTGGTTTGAACAACCGAATCAAATACAGAATTACTCCGTTAATGCTACCAACCTATGACCAAGTGTTGGATAAGGCAAGGATTGTGGAGAAAGAATCAGATAGTTATCGCAGTAAGTGAGAGGAGAAGAAAAAGTCAACTAAGAAAGAGTCGAATGGATCTAAAAGAAGCTACAACCGCGATGAGAACAATAATAAGCGGAAGGCTACTGAGGATCGTGAAAAGGACAATACTGCTAGTAATACCAGAGTAAAGGTCATGGAAACCAAATGGATGGAATAAGAACGACGCCAAAGGGCAAGTTTCTGATAAGAAGTGCCAAATGATTGCTTGGCTAAGAAAATGAATTTAATTCCTGCAGCGTTAGAGAATTCTTTAGTTATAGGTATTCAAACTAGAGAATCGATCCCTATTACGTCTATATATAGGTTTTGTCCTTTGAAATTGGACGGAAGAGAGTTTGAAGTTGATCTCATTAGCCTAGAGATCGAGGAATTTGATGTGATCTTGGAAATGGACTGGTTAGCTGCATACCATGCCCATGTGGATTATTTTAAGAAAGAAATTCGCTTCAGATTGTTATCTGGAGAAGAGTTGTTTTCGAGGATCGAAACTTAGAAGTCGATCGAACATTATATCGGTAATGAAGGCTCGTAAGCTGTTAAGAAAAGGAGGTGAATGATTTCTGGCGTACGTGAGTCCTACGGACCAGAAGGAAGTAACTATGGAATCACTTTATGTGATTAGAGATTTTAAGGACGTGTTTCCAAAGGATTTACCGGGGATACCACCAGAAAGAGAAGTAGAATTTTCTATCGATTTGGTACCGGAGACTTCACCAATATCGAAGGCGCCGTATAGAATGGATCCGTAAGAATTGAAGAATTAAAGGAGCAACTGCAAGAGTTGTTGAATAAGATTTTGGTTAGACTGAGTGCATCACCATGGGGTGCACCGGTGTTGTTGTGAAGAAGAAGAATGGGTCGATGAGTTTATGTATCGACTATCGTGAATTGAACCGCGTGACGGTAAGGAATCAATACCCGTTGCCAAGAATAGGTGATTTGTTTGATCAACTTCGTGGAGCGTATTACTTCTCGAAGATAGAATTGAGGTCTAGTTATCATCAACTAAGAGTGAAGAAGGATGATATAGCTAAGACAGCCTTTAGAACAAGGTATGGTCATTATGAGTTGTAGTAATGCCGTTTGGGTTGACTAACGCACCGGCATCGTTTATGGAACTTATGAATAGGATATTTCAGAAGTTTCTGGATAAGTGTGTGATTGTATTCATTGATGATATCTTGGTGTATTCGAGGACCAAGGAAGAACATGAAGAGCATTAAGGTTAGTACTACATATTTTACGAGAGCAAAAGTTATTTGCTAAATTCAAGAAGTGCGAGTTTTGGTTGGAGAAAGTGGCATTCTTAGGACATGTGGTGTCAAAGGATGGAATTGCTGTGGATCCAACAAAAATAGAAGCTATTGTGAATTGGGAAAGACCAACTTCGGTTAGTGTAACAAGAAGTTTATTAGGCTAGCTGGCTACTATTGGAGATTCGTAGAAGGTTTCTCGAATTTGTCAGTGCCATTGACGAGGTTAACTCAGAAAGGAGCAAAGTTTGTTTGGTCGGAAGAATGTGAAGAGAGTTTTGAGGAGTTGAAGCGACGATTGGTGTCCGCACCAGTTCTTGCTTTACCGTCTGGATCGGATGGATTCGTAATATATAGTGATGCTTCACTCAAAGGACTAGGCTGCGTGTTAATGCAGAATGATAAGGTTATAGCCTACGCATCTAGGCAGTTGAAGAACCATGAGAAGAATTATCCAACCCGTGATCTAGAATTAGCCGCAGTGGTGTTGCCTTGAAAATATGCACTACTTGTATGGGGTGACATGTCAGATTTACACTGATCATAAGAGCCTTAAGTACATATTCACCCAGAAGGAGCTTAATATGAGACAAAGAAGATGGTTGGAGTTATTGAAAGATTATGACTGTACGATTTTGTACCACCATGGGAAAGCCAATAAGGTGGCAGATGCACTGAGTAGGAAAAATCGTGGGACACTAGCAACGTTAAATTCTAAGGAGGAAAGCGCGTGGAAATACATTAAGATCTCTAGCATGGAGGTGCAAGTTAAGGGTTATTTGGCTCAATTGAGTGTTCGGCCAACGCTTATGGAAAGGATTAAAGAAGCACAAAGAGTGGATGAAGAACTAATGAAAATGCATGAGAGTATCGCTAAAGGGAAGGCAAAAGACTTTCGTGTGGGGGAAGATGGAATCTTGGGGTACCAATCTAGAATATGTGTGCCAGATAATGAAGATATCAAGAGGGAGATCTTAAAGGAGGCTCATTGTTCGAGATTCTCCGTACATCCTGAAAGTACGAAAATGTATAGAAACGTAAGAGAAAGTGTAGTTTTAGAAAGTGTAGTTTTAATGAGACTTTTTTGTGTACTACCTTTTCAAAAATGGAAATTTTGGGAAACTGTAGTTTTTGCACTTTTATTTTGACTTTAAGTATGAAACTCATTTGGTGTTTTTATACTCCCTATCCCTATGTCTCAAAAAAATATTTTACTTTTTAGTTTTATTTGTTTCAAAATAAATGTCTTTTTATTAAAAATAAGGTATGAAGTTTAGTGATATTTTTATACTACCTATTCTAGTAGGCACAAGCATTGCAATGTCATAAGAGATGTCATTCTACCCATACGAACAAATTGAGGCTATCAAAGAATTATAAGAGGTGGCATTCTACCTACACAAACATATTTTTATCATTTCTATTGAAGTAGTTGCCTAGTCTCAAATATTTGTTCTAATAAGCAAGATATCAATCATTTTTAGTCCAAACTTTTTGGTCTTCGTCATTTAAGACTTAAAGTCTCTAGTTCCATCCTCATGATTTTAGTAATATCATTGACTATCATAATCTAGTTTATATTCAGTTTATCTTTCATAAACAAGTCCTGATCATGTTGTTGCTTAATTCTCCGGAATAAACACCTCAAAAAGATAATAACATACATACCGATAAAAGTTTTAAGAGCTAAGTTTTGATTTGTTCCTAATTGTATCAATATAGTTTTTTATTCTGAAAGTACCAAACAATCAAAAGTGGCTGACTTGAAAAGAAAATAAATTGCAAATTAATACGAAAATAGAAAATTACCTCACAATATAAAGAATTTGGGGATTCACTTCGACAAAATCAATAACTCAATCTGAAGTTTGTTGCCATCTCCATACTATTTTCTTCTTTTCTGTGTCCAATAACTGATGAGGAGGAATATTTTTCTTCATTAGGCCGTCCTAACAATTTATGGGTGAAGTAAAACTAAGGGGCCCTAAATATTATTTGTTTTCTAAAATGTATTTTTTTTGGAAAAAATACAAAAAAATCACTCTTGGAAAACTATGAAATGCAGAAAGTCCAAAAAATATTTACAATATTAAAAAATCTCCAAAATTAAATTTTTAATATCAAAAAGTTTAAAATTTAAGAATTTAATTAATGTAATTAAATTTTGGGCTTTACATAAAGAAAAGAGTTTTTTTTTTTTCAAATTGTGACGTGTTGTGAATTTTCCATATATTATTATCAACATAATTATTTTTAGAGTTATTATTGAAATTATAAGTTTTAATAGTTTTACATATCTATTATTAAGATTAGATTTAAAATTTTATCATTAGTTCTGTTATACGTGTATTATACGTGCATCGCACAGTTTCAAGGACGGCTTTCTATTTTGAAACACTTCACTTATAATCAGCCCTAAAAAACTATCCTAATTTCTTTTTCGAAATGTCCCAAAAAAAGTCTCATTTCTAAAAATTGCAACAATTATTATATAATTTATTATTAGTGCTGTTATTCGTGTTTTACACGTGCGTCACACAGTTTCAAGGACGACTTTCTATTTTGAAACACTTCACTTTTCAAACTTATCCTTACTAGTCTCCAAACCAATCAAAACAATTTACCTATAGAAAATCATTACTCCGTATATCTTTAAATCCTTTGACTTTCAAATTAAACAATAATAAGCTAAACATGGAAGGAAACTAAAAACAAAAAAAAATCACACTGACAATACATCACCTTGTATTCATCGAGAGCACTCTGCACAAGCTATGAAATTTCATCAAACACACTTTCTCGTGTAGCATCAGGCATGAATACTTTGTCAAATGAGAAAGTATGTTTTTGCCATTGTGAAAAAAATGGTAATATATGAGTCACTGACAGAATCAATAACATAAATAAGTAAACGCAAACTAGTTCATTTTTTAACAGCCTTTACAACATTATACCATTTTGCATCAATTCAATTCCACGACCTTAGGCTTCACTGTCGTGGGAAAAAAAAATTGTTTTCACATCTGATGTAACTCTGTAATCGGATAATAAAAGGTCGCACTCTACAGAAAACTCTTATTTTCCTGTTCCTGCAGATATATATTAGTTCATTAATACAAGGTTCGAAAGAATGGGGAAACCTTTGAATCAAAAGAAACATTACTAATATCGTGTTATGTAAATTTTTTACGCAAGGCTTCTCCTTTGGTCACTTTGAATTTTTCCTATGCAAGACGACTTTGTAGCTCTTCGTTGATTCTCTTTTCTTCCAATGCCATCAGATATCTAGCATCTATGACTTTAGAAATCAGGAAATTATCCCTATAAGAGGAACCAATAATAGGCTAAAAACTTTAGATTTAAAGGCCAGAATACAATACCTCCAATTTTTTTTTTTTTTTTTTTTTTTTTTTTTTGCAATAGTGAGCCTCTTTTGTAATCTCATAAGTCTTGTTGAGTTGAACATGTTGCCTAAAAAAGAAACTGAATTTAGTAACACAATTGCAACTGGAATAACAGAGCTAAAGAGAGTACACACCTCAAGCTCATTCCATCTTAGTGTTGTGTTGACTCAGCAGCAGATCTCCCGCTAAACTCATTGTATTCTGATACTTTAATGGTTAATTCTTGGACTTGTAAAAGAAGGCGATCAGGATCTTTTCTCACTTGTTTCAAATCCGCCCTCAAAATACATGTCTCAGTTGCTAGAGATTAATCTTTTATTCTTAGTACCTCATTTTAGTAGCCTACCATTACAAAATCATGAACGAAGCCAATTATGAATTTATTTTGAAGAGAAGTCACATTCAAGGACTTTAAAAAACAACTAGTCTAACACCCGTGCGTTAAAAGCACGAACAAATAAAAGTTGACAAATCTTATAAATATATATATATATATATATATATATATATATTAAAGTTGGTGAGGATGGTTATTGTTTTGACATGTGGACAAACTAAAGAGAAAGCTTGCATTTGGTGATGCCACATCAAACATACCCTCATAATTGTGTGACTTTTCAATTTCTTTTTCTTAGCTAATAATATTAGTTACTATATAGGGTAACAATTATAGTTAACTACTATAGTAATTATTACTAATAATAGTAATAGTTACTATAATAGTAAACTATTATAAATAATTGTAATAGTTAACTATTATAGTAATTATTACTATTATTAGTAATAGTTAACTATAGTTATTACTTTATATAGTAAATAATATTACTAGCTAATACTATTAAGCAAATAATAGTTAACTATTAATAGTTAATCATTATTATAGTTAATATTTATATTAAGTATTATAGTTAATTATTAAATAAACTAAATTACTATTAATAGTATTAGTTAATCATACTATATATATTAATTAATATTCTTAATAGTTGTATTAGTTAATCATAATAGTTATTATATAAATTAACTATTATTAGTAGTATTAGTTAATAATTATACAATATATGTTAATATTTACTATTAATAGTACTCATTCCGTCCGAGAGTAAGAGTCCTACTTTCTATTTTGGTATATCCAAGAGTAAGAGTCTCTTTAAAAATGACAAATGATGGGAAAGAATGAATTGTGTTTTTGACAATTTTGTCTTTCTAATGCTTTTATAATTACAAAAAGACCAAAATTACTAACTTACATTTTGTGCACTTGCACTATGAATAGTGTTTTGGACATCTATGCTCTCAATCCACTTGCAATGTTTACCCATTTTCTATTGTTTTTTTAATAAGTGTGCGCAAGTAAGGTATGACTCTAACTCTAGGACGGAGGGAGTATTAATTAACCATAATAGTTACTATATATGTTAATTATTACTATTAATATTATTAGTTAATAAAATTATTATTTTACTAATATGATTAGATGTAAATTATAGACTTTTATATTTATTAATCATAATATTAATATAATATAAATTCATTCATTGGACAATAGCTAATATTATTAAGTCAATCATCAATAAAATTAAAACTTAATTTACAATAATAAATCATCTTTATATTCAAATTTCAATTATCATAATAAATACAAATTATGTACAACAAAAACTAAATTTTGGTAACACAATTCTCTTAAATTTGTAAGCAAACGTTTTAATTCATATACAATATAATTATATTAAAAAAATATTATGTTATTTTATTAAATAAAAACATAAAGAAACAAAATTAAAAAATTAGCAAATTTAGTTTTCCGTGCAAAGCACGTGTTATCCACTAGTCAACTAAAAAGAATAGAAAGTTGTTACAAGGATAATAAGTAATCTAAGAAAATGTGAATTAAAAATTTGTATCACCAAAAATTCATCATCAATATTATCATTCGGACGCGAGGACGAAATTGCAAGTTATATAGATGAAATGACAATTAAACTTGCATACTGGAAATTAAAGTTAGATATTCAATAACTATCAATTAATAACAATAATAAAAATAAAAATTAAAATTAAATACTCACCCGACCGTATTGAATGTCCATTTTCTAATGCATTATATAACAACATTGTCCTTAGTTCCAGAAGTTAAGCGTATTCTAAAGTGACTGCATCTAAACTTCATTAAAGAAGTAAATGCCCAATTGATTGAAAAAGAATCAACACTTACAAGTTGTCATAAAAAATCACAAACAAAGGCCGCCTTAATAGACGATAAGAATTAATAAAGTCTTATAGATGAAAACTAGCTCAATGACTACAAACCGATCGAAAACATTAAGATCTTCAAGAAGCATTACATAACTATAAAAACATTGGTACCCAAGCATGAGCATGAGCATGAGCATGAGCATGAGCATGGGCCCGGCTTGGAAGCATTGTTGCGACGTCCCAACTTTTATCTGTAAAAACAAAGCATTTTGATTAAGTCAACAGTGGATGCAAAATGGTAACGATAATTGCAATAACAAAGAATGTTTATGAAGTCAAATAGCACTGGATCAATAGCCGATACAAAGTCTACATAAAACCCAATTTTGAACTATATATGCAAATGCAAACAATCAAGTTTTTTATCACAATCTCTATATTATAATACAACTCAAGAAAAACTGTCAATTGACAAGAGACGAAGAACGGTCCTCATTTATATGTAACTGCCATAATCCAATGGGTTAGAATTTTTCAATATATTTTTTCTGTTTGAATGGCTCAGATTAATTTTGAAAAGGTCATCGTGTGGCCCTTACTTGATGGTTTCCAGCTCGTCACCCCTCACCTATTCCGTAAACGCAACGCAGTCGTCGCCTATCGCCCGCATCCTCCCAAACAATATCTAACCCGTTATACGTTCACCATCCCGGCGCAAGAGAAGGAGTTGCCTCCAG
The DNA here is from genome assembly GCA_026119855.1 of Campanula takesimana. Classification (NCBI taxonomy): domain Eukaryota; kingdom Viridiplantae; phylum Streptophyta; class Magnoliopsida; order Asterales; family Campanulaceae; genus Campanula; species Campanula takesimana. The sequence goes on from JAOWBW010000073.1 coordinate 2,125,502, forward strand.
CCTACATCGGCCCGAATAGCTACCTCTGACATCCGTTTCCATTTTCGCCTCAAGCACTAGGGATAGCATGCTAGTTTTCAAATGACCAGTGTCTGCAAGTTCAAACACACTCCCCCGGAGTCTGTACTATCTTCGGTCAAAATGGGGTTAGTGTCTGGATCGGAAACGCTCCGGCAACCATAAAGAATTTTGTGAAGGTCTTTTCTTGTTGTCCATTTGGCAATCCCGGCAGTATTTATAGCACAAAAGTCCTCTCCATCTGCCTCACTAGAAGCTTTCTAATTTCTGTCACAATCCCTAAGATCAGCTTTAATCAAATCACAAAATTATACTCCTACCTTATATCTAAACGAATCTTATCAGTCTATATAATTTGAATATTTACTTGCTAAGCAATACAAAGCAACACAATCATTTCCAAATCTGAGTTTCCGCCAATAAATATCAATTCAAAAATAATATTAAAAAATAAATACTTTAAATTTAACTTTAAAAATATAAGTCCTAATAATTTCAAGTCAGACGTCTTTTTCCACTTTGGATGCATGAGTAAGAAAATAACACCCCATGTCAAGTTTTTAATGATGTCATAGTGCCAGCTCTGACGAGTTAACGGAGATTCGGACGAAAAGTGGACGGAAAGACTACATGAATAATTAGATAAATAAGTTAGGGATGAAAAAAAAGGGACTAAAATGTAAAAAACTATAAAAATGAAACATTAGACCTCGTTTTTTGGGATTTTTCATTTCACGGCGTGCGTCTAAACACACACCACTCAAGCCATTACATTGTTGCCTTTAAAAACCAATCATTATTACGCTAGACTCCACTTCTCAGTCATTCTGGTCCTGATTCTTATTCAATTATACAAAGCCCTATTTGCTCTCTCTTAAGACGTAATATTGAATCCATGAGTTACTACGTTTAAACAACTAAAGGAGGCAGTAAGAAGGAATTTTGGAGTGGTGCCCAGACTACAGAAAATCTCGTATAGCGGAAAGCGTTGTCCCCGACTCGACGTTCCTCTATGAATTATGTATTTTGCACGAGTCATTTCGCTATGTTCGCGAGGAAGAGGTATCGCATGTTATTGACTAGAGTAGGTCATGGTGTGGATCACGAGTCAATCTTGGTGTGAATACTTACACAATGATGAATATAATATCTTGTAGAACAGTATTAGGAGGCAAATGCAAAGACCAAGTTGGATTTCTCTCCATCCTTTAAGATATGGTTGGGCTATTTGGAGGTCTAGATGTAGTTTATTTGTTCCCATATTTTAAATTGATTCCTATCCTCAATGGGACGATGTCTAAACTGAAGAAAACATATCAAAAGCTAGATCTGATTCTTGAGGAAATTATAGATGACCATATAGAGAATATTAGCACAGTCAATCGAGAAGAGGAAGATCTAGTGGATGTTCTCTTGAGGGTTAAGGAGACTGGTGGCTTAGAGTTTCCATTCACACTTGACAACATTAAGGGATGACACTGAGAATCAAAAACTGAAGCAAGTCCCAATCTTTTGTGTCATACCCGTGCATCAACTATTGCCGTCTGTTTCTTCGTCGATGCACCTACCCATTCTAATCAGAGTCCTCGAAGCTAAGTCATATATCACACAAAAATCCGGAAAGAATATAAGAGCACAATTCAAGTCTTTGGTCAATTGGCTAACAGATAACAAATTGCATTGAAAAGCTAGTATATTTAAAACATGACGAATGTTTAATCCATTCGGGAGCTTTGCATTGTCGATCCCTTTGACTGGTATCACATCGCCATTGGGAATTCTGACCGGTGCTTCTGTTCATGCCTTGACTTGATTTTGCAGCATTGACTCGTTGCACGTTATATGCTCACTTGCTCCTGAGTCAATTATCCAAGTATTTATAATTTTTCGCTTACCAGCTATATTCGCTGAGGGAAGAGGCCTTTGTTCAACATGTGCCTTGTCTGCAAAGATTTGAATTAATTACTTGTATTGCTCGTTGCTCAACCCAGGTACTGGACTGTCTTCTCCTATCGCAAGATGTGCTGTCGTCTTTGTGGCTTCTTTCTGCTTGCTCTTCTTTCGTCCTTCTGGATATCCTAGCAGCTCTCAACAGCATGACCCAACTTCCCACGGTGTATCTGGATTTTTCTGTCTGCACGGTTGATTGCACAACTGGTTGCACAACTCGTTGGCTGCTATGTGCCTGGAAAGCAACAGCCTCCACATCTATCTTCCCTGCGGTACTGATTTGTTTCTGCTTTTCATCCTCAGAGACAAGATGATAAAATATGGAGAACGTGTATAAGATAATTTCTTTGTTATTCCGTCTCAGGGTTTACAAAGCTAGGGACTCATATTTATACATAAAATATATGAGTCCTAATTCCAAATAGTGAAATTCATTCTCCCGTAAAAAAAAAAAAAAAAAAAAAAAACTCAAACTTAGTCATGCTCCTCGCGATAACCTTGAAGCTCTGATACAATTGTTGAGTAGTGGTTGCACAACAATGTCAACAAAGATCAAAATGACAAAACGGAAAAATGAGAAGCCACAAGAGATTACGTGGTTTGGCCTTTGCCTACGTCGACGGTCACAACAAAACAAAACACTATCACAACATCAAATATACAATGTCATATCTCCTACAAATCCACTCGCCTACTCTTACAAGAGTCTCACAAGACAATACTAGACGCTGAACTTGTTTCACTGTGCAACTTATCCCAGACATGTTCGTTCTAATAGGATAAAGAAAAAAAACAAAAAAAAAACAACAATTTAGGTACCAATTCAGTAAGAGGGAAAAGAAAAATACTACTCTGTATACCACCAACCGGAAACTAAGTAACTCTTTGAGAACAAGGTGTAAAATATGATTATTTGTGTGCCGTAACACTAGTTTCTAAAGTAAATGAACAAAAGGCAAACTTTGCAAATTTGAAAACAGAAAAGGTTCTACAACTCTCTCTGCTGTCAATTACTGTACAGTTACCAGAAAGAATTTGTCAGAACAATAACTAAATTATAACAGCCTAGCTCATGCCCAGACTTCAATGGTGACCCTTCCGGAGGCCAGCGAAAAATCCACCGATTGACTTATCTTTGTGTCCGTCTCCGTCGTTCCCTACCTGTTCAACAATTCAAACCTCATATCCAGCCCGGAAAATAAAAGAAAGAAAAAATGAACATAAATCTGTCTATGAATTAAACGTACCTCTTTAGCTATTTGCTTAAGCTTTTCTAGAATCTCTGTGAAATTCGGTCTTAAAGCTGGGTCTTGTTTCCAGCAATGCTCAAGAAGTTCTTTAAGCTTTGGATGAGTTTGCTTTGGGATTGTAGGCCTCAAACTCTGGTAACCATGTCAACCACAGATTGCTTAAGAAAAGTCTATACAAACTACTATTGGCCAAAAAAAAAAAAGAACCCACCTAAACTGCTTTTACCTATCAAAACTGTTTTTTAAAGAGTAAAACGGGGAGGAAAAAGAGAGTACCTGTTGTACAACGCCAACTGCTGCTTGTAATGGTGTCAAGTACTGGTATGGAATCTGCCCATCAAATTATCATACAATCAATATAGTTGGTGCGTTTTATTCAAACTCAAACTTCCAGAAATGGGTGGGGGAAGATAATGCAGTCTTTGCCCAAAAAAATCTGGTAATGATTGTAAAGGTATGCATTATTGTGGAAGGACTTCTATGCCGCTTGAGGAAAAAAGGTTAATTTCACTATATCAAAGGTTCACCTCTCCGCTAGCCATTTCTACTCAGTCCAACACGAATTCATAACTAACCCATGGTGATTAGGTTCCTTATTAATTATAGTGGTCCATCTTTCTCTGGTTTTCCCTCTATTACAGTTGCTGCGGTTAATGTCATTAAACTTCATGATTTCATAATAGGTGCAGTTATCTATATTGCAGAATTTATTTTATCAGTTTATCTAGCTGATATTGTGGTTACTTTTACCGTGTCACAAATATGTTAATTCAAAAGCAAGAAAATAAATTATCTACCAACTCCATCCAAATTGAATGTCCATTTTTGAGTTTGCGGGAACCTTAAGGAAGTTGACATTTAAGCATTTTCGGTAGCGTATATACTTATATACTAAAACAGTATCATTACCAAGGAGCTTCAAGTAACTATAATAAAAAAGGTCATTCATTTTGGGACAAGCTTTTTGTCAAAATGGACATTCATTTAGGGATGGAGGGAGTAGTAAAATTCAAATCACTTACTTCGCCTGTTAGGAGCTCCCAGAGTACTATTCCAAAACTGAAAACGTCAGCCCGGGTATCATATGGTTTATGCTCGATTACCTGCGATGTATCATTAGCAGTTTTAGGATATGCAGATTGATCATATAGAAGGTAATAGACAAAATAAAAGATGACTCATTTACTTCATGAGAACAATTACTGCATCAAGGGTAACCTAAATCACTACATATTTTTTTTAAAAAAGACAAAATAAAAGATGTCTCATTTACTTCATGAAAACAATTACTGCATCAAGGGTAACCTAAATCACTACATATTTTTTCAAATGGAACCATTATATGCATGACAACTTTGTAACGTTCACAATTGGGGGAACCTGCCTCTCTCTCTCTGACAGCGTGTTTTATTTCACCTCCACTGGAAGCCACTTCGGCAAAAGCCACAACAATGAACATGTGGCTGGCTTAACCATGACAGGCCCTTTTAGGTGACTATTGACACCTTCGGAGTTACATGTCAGAGCCTAGACTCCTTATGGGCTACCCAGATATACGAACATAATATATGTACACGACTTTAAGGATTGTCAACCACTTATATTAGTGATCAAACGGATTCAGTTCCTCACAAAATGACTAGATGGTCAAAATCAACAACATAAAGCAGCCAGCGAATGGTGATCGTGTTGAAATGATTCGGAAGAGCAGAAGAATATACAGAGAGGTGAGGATGAGTTTGCGCAGCAGATCACTTCCTTCACCCAGCTGCCATTGTTAAGGATGTCAGCTGGCTCTGGCTAGCATTACGTGACAAGTATGGAAACTCCTCTAGAAAGAATATATAATAGTAGGCAACATGATGAATCAAGTTCAAATCTTATAAGGCACCTAACAGTGCCTGTGCAGGAATATAGTGTACCTCAGGAGCCATCCAACGGTATGTTCCAGTTTCTGCAGTCATCACTCCCGATTGACATTGCACTCTGGCAACTCCAAAATCGGCAACCTTGACAACCTTTCCAGGGGAAAAAAAGACATTTAGGAATAAAATATATTATGCAAACTGAAAAATGATTGGCCTGAATCAGGAAAAGTAGCTAGAATAACAGTCAAATTGTACCTAAACCCTAAACCCTAAATCAGAATCCGCAATGGAAGTACAACAGTGAGAATTAAGGGAATGGAAAAGAATTCCTTAAGTATGAGTTTGTGACCCAAGAGATACAAAAACATTTCTTATTGCAAGATAATTTCACCTACATACTACCTCCGTCCCATTTGAAACTAGAATTCTATTCCCTTTCGGTGTCCCATTGATAACTAGACAATAAAAAAGGGGATTTTTTTTTAAAAAAAATTAATCAATGGGCCTTAAAAAAATTAATCAATGGGCCCACTTGTCACACGGCAAACATGGGACTAAACTGGAAGCCACAACGACAGACGCTCATGTGAAATGTCCTAGTCCAAGCGTTAAACGTCTCTCCACTTTTACGTGTCGCTAGTTGATGCCAGACTTGCTACATAAAGAGCACTTACATTTTCACTTCACTAAAACCCATCAGGGAAAGACCTGCTACTGACATAACATAAGGAGTAAGACTTAGAAGTTCTCTTATGACAACATATACTGGGGCCTCTAGGGCTATTGACATGACAATAAGATTATGTACCGATTTTGTAAACAACAAGCAAAAATGAAGCAAGCAAAGGAAGCAAATGAAAATCAAGCTGAAATTGACGGTCAAAGCCTGACTTTCAGAAGTTAAATGGGTACCAGATATTAACAGATCTCTCTTAATATGCTGAATGTAAGTATTCAGAAGAACAATTTCCTAAGAAGAAATCTACTGCCTAAATACCACTAAATTTGAACAGATATCTTTTAGTACCTCAGCCATCAGCCGAAAATATGATGTTCCCAGGGTCCCAGACGAAATGATGGAGGCAAGAATATTGACAAGTCTGTTTGATCAAACTTGCAAATAAAGTGTGAATAGCTCAAGGGTTCGCTATGTATTTTACCTTTCAAGGTCTTCAGAAGGAATCAAATTGACCTCACTGTAAACCAAGAATAATTCCTCATTTTAGTAAATTCAATCATAATCCCACTCCCACCTCTTCGGGACAGGAGGCTATTCAATCATATACCCATCTCTAACAGCGAAACGAAAGAGGTATCAATTAATATGAAATCAGCAGCTCAAAAATCATAGATGTTACGTATGTTTTAAGATATTGACTAACAGCAAACAGAAATAACAAGAAGAAGATGATACAGAGTCAAATCAACAAAGACATTTTGGAATAAAATAATGCATCTAATAAATAACACAGATTTTCAAAAGGTTCTTACTTCATGTTCATCCATTAGAAGATTGGCAGTTTTCAGGTCCCTATGGATTACTTTATTTTGATGCAAGTAGTTCATACCCTTGGAAATATCAATCGCTACTTTAAGTAGGGTGGGAAGCTTAAAGGAACCTCTTTGTTTGTGGAGGAAATTGTGCAGGCTTCCTCGAGACATGAACTCTGTTTCAAAATAGAAATATAAGCATTAAAAGATACAACATGTCCATCTGGAGTATCAAAATATTAACTTTCCACAATATTTAAGCATTACGTAGAGAAATCAACATCTACTTCTACCCAAACTGGTTAGGGTACTTAAACATGACAAGTATATCATACAAAGCTACTCACAAGTGGAAAATGTCAATTTTGTTCATGCTAGGTTCCCGCCTCTAATTCCCTGCAGGCCAAACTTAAGTTTCTCAATGTGCCATATAATTCCACAGAATTGTAGTGACAGAAAGAACTATGCACCAGTAGTTCTCACACTTCCACTCCTTTTTTTTTTTTTTTTTTTCAGTTTTTTCTCTCTTCTCCTTGAAACATATGTCAATAATCTCAATAAATAACAGTTTACAAGAGTGGATACACATACATATGTGTATATATAGACACACACACACACACACACACACACACACACACACACACCTTATATGTCCCTCAGCATTCATCAAGACAACCCGAGTAAGTATATATGTATACTGGTGAATGCATAATACATAAAAGTGAACACATCTTACACTAGTTGGTACATACAATGGCATATAAGTAATTTTAGTGGCATGCAAGTAAATTATATCTTGTGGGGTGTCTATCCCTAGTGTGATGAAGTAGCAGATGCATACATTCTTTTAGATTATAACAAGACCCCATTAATGATTGATATGCATTCACTGAGATTCTCAATTCAGAATTTTGTATTATCATAAAGGATAAGCTGGGTGGTTAAAAAAATGAACAAAGGTTGTGGAGAGAATATACTAAAGGTAGTAGAATAGAAATCCCACCATTATATTATAATAAAGATTTTTGTACGAGAACCGTTGTAATTGAAAAACATTAAACATGATACCCAAGGGAGTGGACTCCCACCTTGTACATGTATTAATGAAAGATAATTGCCGTAGAGATATATGCCTACATATCTGTGTGCATGTATGTGTGTGCATATATATATATATATATATATAGTTAGCAAAAACATTTTCTTTGTCACAGTAGCTGAACTGAGACAAGCTCACTCTCTATAGCAATGCAGGGAAAGTTTCCTTCTCTCTCTCTCTCTCTCTATCTATATATATTGATTCAGCACTTTCATCTTGGTAACAAAATGTTGCACTTGACTCTTTTATTTACAAGACAACTGTGTCAAGTAACGTTTCCCGGGTAAAACACCAGGATCTCCGTGCTTTTTACGGCTTGGCCAACAGCACTAATCCTTACTTTTGCCCATACAGTAACTTCCTTGTTGTGGAAGGGACAAATTACACATTTAATTACAATATTAAAAAGTAGGCCTTCTACCGAATATCAAAGTAAAAGAAGATCTCATTCACTAATATATACTCCCTCCGTCCCACCTCACTTGAGACTTATTTCCATTTTGGTCCGTCCCACTTAACTTGAGACTCCCCAAAATGGTAATCTTTTTATAATTTTATATTCAATCTACTTCACCCACTCATTCGCTCTCTTTCATTTTCACCACACAATTCATTCAACCAATCTACTATTAACCCCACTCATTCTCTCTCTTCATTTTCTATCACACATATTCCTTATTTTATTTTTTTTCTTAGTTATTGTGCCCACCTCTTAGGTCTCAAGTGAGGTGGGACGGAGGGAGTATATTATAAGTAAAAAATCTAACCCAAGATGTGAGCAAAATTTTGGATATATAGTCCTACTAAAATTCAGTTAGATTACCAGTCACGATACAGAGGTTTGCAGCCTGGGTGCATGCACCAATAAATTGAACTACATTCTTGTGCCGAATTTTCCTGCCAAATAGAAAACGAAAAAAATATTAGTTTCCAAGCATGGGGAGGAAATTGCAAAAAGTAATCGTAGAAGCAAACGGGATTAACTTAAGAACACAATCCAAAATAGCCTACTTTTTATAATTTTATATTCACTCTACCCCACCACTCACTCTCTCTCTTCATTTTCCATCACTCAATTTATTCAACCAACACTACTATTTACCCCACTCATTCTCTCTCTTCATTTTCTACCGCACACTTTCCATACTTTATTCTTTTTCCTTAGTTATTGTGCCCATCTCTTGGGTGTCAAGTGAGGTGGGACGGAGGGAGTATGTGTGTGTGAATATATACATGTGTGTGTATATATAGAGAGATAGAAACTCAAGAGAGAATATGGCCATCACAATAATAAATAAAATGAGAGAAAATTGTTTAAGATGGTTTAGACACATACAAAATAGACTGATAGTGCACCTGTTAGAAAGCGTGATAAAGCGAGGGTATCAATACTAACAAAACTAGAAGTAGGGGATGACCAAAAGTACAAGGACGTCAGACATTAGTAATAAAAAAGATTTGAATAAGTATGACATGTGTGATGACCTATCTATGGACTGAATAGAATGCAAATAAGGATTCATATGACTTAGCCTATGGGATTTGGACTAAACTCAAGTGACGTTAAGTTGTGTGTGTGTGTGAGAGAGAGAGAGAGAGAGAGAGAGAAGAGCGTGAGCCCATATGATCACCCCAATAATAGATGAAACGAAAGAAAATCATCTAAGACAGTTTGGAGATATACAAATCAGACTGCATCATGCCCCTGTTTGGAAGCACGAGGCAGCGAGGGTATCAATATCAACAAGATTAGAAGTAGGGTGGGACCAAAAATAACAAGGACATCACTAATAGAGAAAGATCTGATTAAGTTTGACATGTGTGATGACCTAGATTTGGACTGATTTGAATGGAAGATAAGGAATCATATTACTGAACTGAACCCAAGGAATTTTGACTAAAATCGAGTGAAGTTTTGTGTGTCATGGAGTTGAAACCACTAAAGAGAGGATAAAATCTAAACTAACCTCATAATAAAAACTTCCTGGGAGAACTCTTTCAGCATATCTACATCAACCCGTTCAGGCTTCAGGATTTTAATAGCCACGTCCTGACTGCAATATGTGCCTTTAAACCTGAAGAAGAAAATGACAACAATTACACTGAAACATTACACACTCAAGGAGAGTAAAAAACTATTATACTCACAGATCACCAAATGATCCAGATGCAACTTTTTTTTCAAATGTCAGCATACTGAGATTGATTTCCCAGACATCAGTTCCATCGGTAGGTATTTTTACATGATCAGTAATGGGTTTAAGCCCTGTTGGCCCTTGCTCAGCTACGGTCGACAACGGTGGCAGTTTCAAACTGGACTCGCGCTGCAGAATAGATAAGCAGATTACACATAAAGGCGTAAAAGAAAACCAAAAGTTTTCAGCCAAAATTGATTTAAGTGCATGATATTTGTCTAGACAAACACTTGTTCTAGGCGTTCCATTGAAGAGATAACAGCATCCACAATAGTAAAGCTTTTTAAGATAGCTTTTTTGTGTTTTCAATATGCCACATCTTTTCCTAGTCAACAAATAAAACCTCCATGCTTTTTCTACAATGGTAGAGCTTTTTAACCAACTTTTTTATAGGCCCCACATCCAAGATTTAAGTTTTATTTGGAAATAATAACACTTTCACATAGGGGAGTAAGTGAAATTAAAAGGAATAAATAAATAATTTTTGATTAATTTTTAAGGGCCAACATGGGGAATTGGTTGAATTTAATGGAAAGAGCTCCTAGAGAGAGCTCCTTGTAGAAGGAGTTGCTTTTTACTAAAGAGCTTTTTGAATAACTCCACAATGGCAAAAAGTTTTCTAAAGCTTTTTCATAAAAATAAAGAACTCTCAAAAAGCTCCCATTGTGGATGCTCTAAGTAGAAAAGAAAGTTGCTTCTGAATCTCTCATATATATATATAAATATATATATATATATATATATATATATATATATGTATATATATATATATGTATATATGTATATATATATATATGTATATATGTATGTAGTCTGCAGAATTTCTAATAATATTTTGGCAAAGTTTGTCCATATTTCACGTCAAAATCATTTTGGGGCACCAAAGAGAGTCTGAATGTACAATAGAGGTATTACTACTCAAGGCATCAAGTATGACAAGAATTCAAGCATCGATTTGCATGATTATTATGACAGTGAATGGGGAGGTTTTGTTGATGATATAAAGTCCGGCTATGCATTTTCTCTTAGTCCTGGCATGTTTTGTTGGCTATCAAAGAAGTCACAATATGTGGCTCAATCCTCATCAGTTTTGAAGTAACAGCTGACTCTTTCTGTTGCCCCCGTCCCTTTTCTAAGACGGTGACTATTGCAAGCTTTGCCCAAAGGAGTAGAAATCGGGGATTGTGGTCTAATGTAGTCACATTAATGCATCTACAATCCGTTTCAAGAAGGTTAAACATGGCCATTGATACTCAGCACTCACAAGCTTTTATAGGAGTTGTAAAACATTTATCTAACAAAATCAAAGAAACAGAAAAAAGAAAGCATGCAGGTCAATACCTTGGCCTTCAAAATCTCCTTTTCCAGAGTACTTTTGAGCTGAACAGTTTCCTAGATATTTACAGAAAGCAAGCCATTCAGAAATACAGCAATAGAAGAAAAGAATCAAGAATCCAAAACAAAAGTCAAAGCTTCATGGTTCAGATGTAAAGTTATTTGAGTAACACCTTTAAATCGTTATCTTCATAAAAGAAGATAATTAAAAGTAACACGATGGTTTGATAAAGATAAACGATTAAAGAAAAAGTTTAAAATCAATTAGAATCGGAAATTCTAATGAAGTGTAAGAGTAAACAAAGCAAGTATGACAGCAAGTTGTAAATGGCCATTATCGAAAGATAAAGGAAGGCCATTAAACGTGTCTTGCTTAATGCTGCTTCTGACCTCATTTCAAACTTCTCTTCAACTTTGGAGCTGCAAAATCTTGTTCAATCTTTCGAAATTTACCAAAATTAGACAGCCATCACTAAAAACAATTTTAAGTGCACACTACACCTAGGATCCATATTATTTGACGTTCTTTTCACTATGAAGTGAACTGCAACTCTAAAAGTTCGAGAGTTCACATAGAAGCAACGTAGAAAGAAGAAAATCCTGGCTGGACGCATCTGCACTGATAGATATGCAGGAAAAGGAGTTGCAACCAATACAAGAACAGTAATAACAACTTGCAAACAGAAGTAAGACCTTTTGGAGACATAGATACAACTTGGAAGGCATTTAAGCTTAAACTCCTTTGTGACTTATAACATAGAGTAAAATGATGATGGTGGATGCTCAATTTTAATATGAGTAAACGACCAAAAGAGTAAACGACCAAAATAACCCGCGTACTATACGAATACAACCAAAATGACCCGCGTACTATGTAAACTACCAAATCAACCTGCGTACTTTGCATAAATCAACCCAAATCGTTAGTATACGTTAATAGATGTTATAGAATGTTAAACATTTAACGGATATTACAATCAAAAGTTTCAAAACCAGAAATTCAAGTATTAGAACATTTCACAAACACAAAGGGGTTGGAATAACGTTTTTTAATTTCAAATTACCCCCTCCCTTCCCCTTCCCCTTCCCCTTCCATTTCCATTTCCATTTCCCAGTCCCAACACCTCATAATATACGAGAGAGAGAGAGAGAGAAACCCTAGGCGAGTCAAGGTAATCCTCGACACCGCCGGCATCAAGATTGTACAATTCCGTGTGGACGTTCATGGTGACCTGCAATTTCGGTGCACAGTTGGCGAAGAAGAGGGAATACTCGTTGGGGGGTTACCGGGAAGGATTTGTTGGCGGAGGAGTGCGGCAGAGGCGAGAGGTCGCGGAAGCTGAAGAGGGTTGTGATGAAGTGGGAGTCGACCACACACATGGTGGGGTTTGATTGGAGTTCTATCAGTACTTGGATCAGGAATTCTTCTGAGGAGGAAGAACCCTAGGCGATCGGGTTAAGGTTCGGCGAAAGGGGTAGTGACGGAAACGGGGGATACGGCGATTATGACGTGGCCGGTGTGCTTGAATCCAAACTTCTCGAACAGGATCATCAGTCGGTTATTTGGGTTTGACATTTTCAGATCTGATGTTTTTTTTTTTGTTAATTTCTAATTTTTGGGTTAAAGAGAAGAACAATCTGGGTTTCATCTCTCACGTGTCCTTTCATGATTTTTTAAAGTTTTAGTTCTTGATGGTTTTGATGGTGTTGGTAGTTATAATAATGGTGGTGGATGGTGGTGTTAGTTTCGATAACGGTTGTGAGTAGGGGCAATGCTGGTGGTGAGGGGGGGGTGAGGGTCGGTGAAGGTGGTTATACTGGTGGTGGGTGGCTTGCCGATTTTTAAAGAAAAATCAACGTTAGTGACTAAAATGAAAAGAAAAAAAATACTACTTATAGAGATGAATATGAATAAAATAAATAGTTAGGGACCTATTTTTAACACATTTAAAGATTTGATTGTACTATCCGTTAAATTTTTAACATTCATTAACATCTATTAACGTATACTAACGATTTGGGTTGATTTGGTTGATAGTATCCTGGTTGATTTGGTAGTTTACATAGTACGCGGGTTATTTTGGTTGTTTACTCATTTTAATATTTTATTGCAGCGAAATTTCAGTTAAACTGTTTAATAAGTAGCCTGTGGATAAAAGTTACATGCTAGACAAGACAATGTGTTGCCCTGAATGACTAATAAGAACTACGCCAATTCAAGGAATGCTAAGAACATACCTCATGCGGCCACCCATCAACAACAAAGACATCCAAAGAGAAACCATCAGCTGTTGAGAAAGCGTGGGCTTCTTGAATGTTGAGTCCAGCCTCAGAAACTATGGTAGTCAACTGAATAATCAAGTAAAAAAATTGATAAACAACTATAGATAAATTCAATTATTACCAACATTGTGGTGGAGAACCTTATTATGTACGAGTATTTGAGAAATGAAAAAACAGAAACATAAAAGATTTTGCGACGAGCAAGAGGAGAAACTGAAAATTTGAGCAATTTTAGAACTTCAGGTTTATTCTTTTGACATAAAATATATATCAACCATACTGTGTCCAGAAGTATCACTAATATGCCTCACTTATTAACCAATGATGCTGACCTAACCACAGTATTATTACATGATTTCAAGTACTTATTGCATTTTTGCATGAGCATGAATTAGAGTCATGAAGTAGATTACTCGGGACATGCACAGAGTCGAGAAATATTGTCGCTGCATAAATTGACATAAGAGCATCATATAAGCATCACTAAACAACAGGCTCACCCTTAATCATCATAATATTCACAGGTGAACATGTTAATTTGATTGTCATTCTTATGCCGATTCAAGCAGTTATAAAGTGCATATATGTACTTGAAATAGCATGCCATTAGTGTCTTATTGTCTATCATGTCCAACTCAAGCAATCATGTAACTTCCAAAAATCACTGCACATTGGTATCAAGCATGGAAGTGTCCACCCTCCTGTAGCTCAAAAAATTAGCATGTTGATGAGGATGAAAATCTTGTATCCAAACCACGGTGGACATGCCATTCTATGTTCATTACTGATCCAACAAATAAAGGAAGAACGAAGCTAAAAAGGGTCAACTACCTGACTGAGGAGCTTTGGCCTGTCAACTGTCGAAAAGGTGATCTCGTGCATGGGCCTGCATGATATCCATATAGATATAACACTTTGTGGGGGTAAAAAGTATCATCTGAAAATAGAAAAAATGAAAAAAGGTCTGGAATAGAATGTGTTTGTATAAACAAACAAGAAATGGTGAGGTAGCAAATGATCTACGATGAACCAAAAAACTTCACCAAACAAGACCTAATGTGCAATTATAGCTGGACACCAATGCATGTATAAGTTGAGGATACTGACACCGATGAGATGGACAGTGTACACTGTATCACCATTCACACCAAATCTTGACCTCTTTTGCATTGCTAATATGCAATTATAGCTGGACACCATTGCATGTATACGTTGAGGATACTGACACCGATGAGATGGACAATGTACACTGTATCACCATTCACACCAAATCTTGACCTCTTTTGCATTGCTTATTTTCTTTCGAAACTACAGAAGAATGGATATCACAGATGATTCCATTTGATTAATTATGGGCAAAGCATCCACAATGCCGATGAAATCTCAAGCATACAAATAAATAAACAAATATGTTGTTTACCAAATGAAGAGCAGCAAAGAGAACACCTTTTGTTCGTATTTATATAAAAAAGATTAACCAAAAATGTAACAGTAAAAAACAATTTTAAGTGTGCCAAAAATAACTACCTAGGGGGTAGTGAGATGCTGTCTCCATTTTCAGTATGATGTCCGGTAGCTTGAAGTGCAAGGGCTTCAAGATTCTGTGATGAGCCAAAAGTAGGTGGTGGATGCAATCTGGAAAATGAGGAGACAGGCCATAAATCATCAATTACAGAGAAGAATGTTACAGCCAAGAATAAGCTAGAAAGACATATCAACTCCTAAAGCATTATGATTCACAGGTAAGAAGTTAACTATGTAGAATAAAATTATCAATCAACAAGGAGAGCATGAATAGTACCCATGCAAAATATCTGGTTGTATCTCTTAGTAAAAGAAAAAAAAACTGAACCATTTACTTGTCAGAAAAATTGTCATCATAATGGCATTATGCATGAATCTTAATACCCGTTTCTGCTACTATTATTAGAATAGCTTTGAGCATCTTCTTTTGTTGATGAGTCTAAATGGTTAAAATCAGTTGCCGCCCCAGTTGGTATCAGAGGAACCTACAACAAAACAGAAAAAAAGAAAATGAAAAAAAGAAACTCGCAAAACATTTGAAACTAGGTCGAGACATTCTTTGCCAAGTCACTCATAAATTTTGTATTCTCACAACTTTACTTCGTAATGAACTGGTATTGTATTCACATGAATCACTTCTAATATTCCACTAAAAAAAAATACACTTTCCCAAAATGGAAACTTTAGAATACTTCCTTATTCAATGGGACCCCCTAGCATACTCAGAACAACTATCCACTTACTATTCCCTACCCACCTTCTCTCTCCTACTTCACTTTTCATACTCACATTACACATTTTCTTAATCCCAGTGCCCAAAACAAAAGTGCGACTTTGAGTGGGACAGAGGGAGTATTCTCCTGATAATTATGGGTACAGGTAACAAGGCGAACCAAAAGAAGCTGATGATACGTGCAAAAGAAAAACCAATGCTTCCCCAGGATATCCACACAATTCCTCGAGTGTTACCTGCACTAGCCGAACTTCAAATGCAGGTCTATTAGCAGGATCCTCTGCCAAATGGAGAAGCCTCTTGTGTGTGAGCACATCCTCTGCCCTTTCAACATTCACATCAAGTGCGTATCTGTGAATAGAGAATCCATTATTAACAGTTAAGAGGCATAAAGAACAAATAGTACATAACCACTTACCCAGGTATAATGATTGATTAGTAAGTAACATATTAGTATATCAGGAGAGTGGGAAATATACAAGCATGCATGTATATACTTCAATATAGACCTTACATAAACAGCTAAAAGAGATAATTCATTCACTGCTCGAAAGTGAAAATTAACTTTAACTATTTGGAGTTTCAGAAACAAGCACCTTCCCTAATAATTACGGCTGTAATAATTTCATACTATGATAAGAAGTAAATCAGTGTCAAAAGTTAATCTATCATAATTTGCGAATTACTTATGTAATATTTTTTCCTGAGAATGAAAGGCTTAGGTTTTTTAATCCTAAATTTGAAGAAGACCTTTACAAAATGAATTTTAAAGAAGAAAACTAAAAGAAGCATGTCCGTAGTTTCTATTATCCAATAGAACGAGTGCTATGTTTTACCTCTTCCAAGTTACAGCATATAAACCAACATCAAGAATCTCAAAAATAAAAGAAAATTGAAAAAGGAATAGGTAATGAAAACACAAACCAAACAGAGCACTTTATACAAAGCCATCATGTGGTGTTTTAGCAGTTAATTACTAGAAAATAAAGTCCAACAGGTAATGGTTTTTACTTTGTCCCATTTTCAAAACTAACTTGAACATCTGCAGGATGAGAACCTGACACAAGTCTATTAAGTGTTAACAAATGATATAAAAGCACATGTCCATGCCTCATCCATAAAATTCACTTATTCTGTTATGAAATCAATATTTATTTTCACAACAAAAAGGCCTTGTCTTCATGCCACTTTTCATTGAATATATCATGGCTCACAGTTTTACTCTCCGCCATATGAGAACATGGCAAGTAGACCTTCTCAAATTTTAAAGTTAATCATTTTACTTACTACAGAACATAGAAATACAGAATGGACCAATTCAGATTAAACTCTAGAATGAACCTTTTCATTATTTTAAATTGCTGCAGAATTCAAACAATTTTCAGCAGTTCTTATAAGGATTTAACTGTTCTTTCAAAACAAATATAAAATGGATAAATAATCCCTTTTTTTTCAGTAGAAATTTTATTCCATCAGTTTAAATAGCATAGAACATGATTCTTTGATACTAAACAAAGCCTACGTGTCCTCTTATAGCATACCATGACAAGTGCACAGTGTCAATAAGGGAAAATTTATACATCTTGAAAGAAATAAACACTCACAATTATTATTTTTATTTTTGCAAAAGAGAACCCTCATTTTGAAACCAAAAGACTATATACTTATCATTTAATTTACATTTTCTAACTAAATAGAAATATCTCAAATGTTTATCGAATAAATAGACCAAAATCACAACACACACACATGCAGTTCCCCTCTTTCATTGGGACAGAGATATATAGCAATACATATGTAAAATTACTTGACAGCTAATTCCTATAACTTTCTTCTTTTCGCGGGACCAAACAGAGCATAACATCAAATTAAAAAAAAAAAAACAAAAAAAAAACAGCACAACAAAATGCGAATTAGGTTTTACGTAGCAGTACCTAGGGGGAAGGCGGTTGAAATGACTCCATAACTGATCTTCAAAATCAACAAGCTTGGTTTCTTCATGTTGCATATCATGAAGCCTATTCAAAACCTCATTAAATACCTCCAGTTTTTGCCTGTGCTGCCGGTTCTTCTTCGGCGACGACGAAGAAGAAGAATTAAATTCCTGAGCCCTACTTCCGCAGCTCTCAATTCCCTCCACCGCCATTGATTGATGATCGTTTGAAATAATTAATTAATCACAACGAATTGAATAGCTGATGTTCTTGCGAATTATATGAATGGATCGAATTTGGGGGAATTGAAATTGAAAAGAATTGATTTAATTTAATTTTTACAGGTAATTTTTGGGTTGATTGATGAGGAAGAAATAAAATAGAGAGAAGCGGAGGAGTTTGTTTGTGGGGTTGTGTTGTTGAGTTGTGATCAAGTTTAAAAAGACTCAGCATCCGTACATCGTGCCTAGTGTATGACCTAGTTAAACGGGTGGGTCCTATCCCTCCTTTTTCGAACTTTATCCAAACTCATTACTCCCTCCTCACCTCAGTATCTGGGGCAATTTTAGAGTCGAGATATCATGTACTACTATTGTGTGTCATTTTATGTACTAATTTTAATTCAATCCTTAAAATGTTTGGATAATATTAATATCATGTTAATCCCAATAACTGTTAGCCGTTAGATCACTTGTGGCATATGGAGTGACAAACAAAGTGGTACAGATGATTTGGGCTCGCAATTTTAGGGGCACAAAAAAAGTTCATAAAATGATGGATACAAAATGAAGTATCGTTATTTTATTGGTTACATCGATAATAAATTCGGTACACTCTAACTAAAAGCACCAATAAAATTTCGCCATATCATTTATCATTTTGTAGATAAAATTTTGTGGCACATTTTTGTGACTTTATATTTACTCATCAACTTAAGGTACTCCCTCTATCCCAGACTAAGGTTCTTACTTTCCTTTTTAGTTTATCCCAAACAAAGGTTCTTAGTTGCTTTATTACCTAAAATGAACAATAAGACACACTTGTTATGCTCACAACAAGAACTTTCTACTCACTCTCTCTCTCTCTTACATTCTCATATTTTATTTTTCATACTCACAACATTTATTTTTTCTTAATTCCGTGTAAAGTCAAACTAAGAACCTTAGCCCGGGATGGAGGGAGTAGTATTTTAGAAAAAAATAAATGTTGTGAATATAAAAAATAAAGTAAGAGAGAAAGTGAGTAAAGAGTTTTTGTTGTGAGAATAGAATAAGTTATAAAATAAAGTATGAATTTTAAATTGATATAAACTAAAAAAAAAAAAAAAAAAAGCTTAAAGCGACACAAAGTAAATTGTTTATTTCATTCAATTATTCATTTATAATAAACATCGCATTTGATTTGCAACATTAAAAAAATGTTTTATGTTAACGTATTGCTTATTAGATAATGGTGTAGTTACATTTATATTCTAATTAGAAACCCGATTTAGGGCTTGTTTGGTGCACATTTTTCAAAACGGATATTCTTTTTAGATGCTACTATTTTTTAGCGAGTAAAATGTGCCAAGAATTTTTAAAAGTTCCGCTCAAAAACTCTAAATTGAGATGCTTAATTAGCAAAAGGCTGGCTATCATCACTCAATTTTAGACGCACCGCTTTATCAAACGAGACCTTATTTAAAAGAGAGAGAGTATTAATGCAGTTTATAATTGCACAATATATGGAGTATATAAATAAGTAAAGTATTTGTTTTATAGTAATTGGCAAGTCAATTGTTTTATTTATTTTGCGACGAGTGAATAAAAGTTGAAGGGTATAGCATAAACTTAGGTTTCCCATGGGCAATAGACAAAAACTTGAGTAAGACTATTTCACACATGAGACGAGTTTTGTTGAGAGTATAAATAGTTTGCCCCCTTTAAGTTGGGCGGGGCAAGCTCATCGTCTCTCGTCAAAATCCGTTACATGTGTTAGATTGTCTCACACAAGACTTCTTTGGGCAATAATTCCAAACTGAGACATATTTTTCATTTGAAATTAAGTGTTGAAACTTATTTGATATTTTTATTTACTCTTTTTGAAATTAATATTTAAATAAAGATTTACTTTTCAATAAGAACAATTTTTAAAAGAGAAAATTTTGGGGGAAACTAGTTTCTCCATAAGTTATAAAAAGTCCTGTTTTTATAAGGGTTAATGTTTAGGGTTTGGGGTTTAGGGTTTAGAATTTAAGGTTTAGGGCTTAAAGTTAAGGGTTAAAAAGTGGACTTTTTATAAGTTATGGAGGAACTAGTTTCCCCCAAAACCAACTCTTTTTAAAAAAATCTTTATTTTGTGGCGGGGTAGTATGAGCCTAACCCCTGAAGAAAAATTAAATTGAGAAATTCAAATTAAAGCAAGAAATATGTCATAACCCGGCCACTTACTACAATAAAATATCGAAATTTTAGCTGCAAAATTTCAACATATGGATAATGACTTGTACAAATTTGACATGATTTGCTCGCAATATTCAGTATAATCATATTATGATTATACTGAATATTGCGAGAACATGTGGGCATTATATGATTATCATATAAAGCCCACATGTTCCAATAATTGTTTATCTTCATTTTAAGCAAAATAATTGTTAACAAAAACTTGTGTGAGACGGTTTCATATATGAGACGGGTCTCGTTGAAAAAAAAATGGTTTGCTCCGTATGACCGGGACATGGCAAGTCCATTTCCACTCTCATTCAGACCCGTCTCACGTGTGACACCTCTAACACAAGACTTCCTCATAATTGTTTATCTTGAGAAACAAAATTGGAGCATTTCAGTTAATTTTTTCATAAGCTTTTCATGTTATTCTTGGGTCACAACAAATTGTAACTTAATCCAAACAAACAAGACTTTTTCAAGTATTATATAAGTAATCGGACCACAATGTCTTACATATTTAGCCACCCTCATGTTTAGCCACCTTCCCATCAAGATAATTGCTTATAAAGTTGCATGCTAAATAGTATTTCAAGTTGTTCACTTCAAACCAATAATTATCATATAATATTAATTAGAGAAAATATAATATCGATTAGAAGAAACTGAGACTATGTTTTCGTACCACTTGTAAAATATCATGTATCTCAAGTGACCCAAAAGTTACGAATCATTAGAGCTGATATCATTATGATGTCATGAATGATGCATAATCATTAGATTACTTGTACATAAATGATACAGAAAATCTCATCTCAAAGAAAATCACTTCATAACAAGGTTTTAAAAAACGTTAGGCGGCCACAGGCCGAGAATTCAGAAATAACTATAATATCCTAAACGGGACCTAGGTATCTTTTAGAACACTCTCCATAATTAACTAATTTAGTATGTTATCCTTGATGTACCGGATAGAAATGTTGACGTTGAATTGCAAGTAAATGTTCAAGTTATTTCCTAAGCTTAGCCTACCAATCTTCGATCAATAATGGAATTAAATAATTAAAATTCAATACTATCAGTTTTGGAATTTATCTGCTTGAATTAGAATAACAAATTATTGAGTTTGAACTTTGAATGTGGACTGATTATGAACGTATCCAAAATGTCAATGTCATTGTTATTTTACTCTATTACTTAATTACTTTAATGGATAATTTTTTTTACTTTAACAGATATTTAATCTTAAGCACAAACTTTAAAACTTACCAAAACGTGTTTTATAATGACCATTACTAACTTGGTATTACACCACGTGAAAATACTGAAGCAATACTCCATTTCACGTTCATAATCTAAGGTTTTTTTTATATATATTATTAATTAGATAAAAAAACATAATAAAAATAAAAAATAGTATCATGAATATTTAAAATGTATATTTTAGTAGTATTAGTTTTATTCCTTTTTGATCTGACATAGTTTAAAGTTTTTAGTAGTTTTATTCCGTAAATGGAAAAGTATTAACAGTATTTTTGGATAATTTTATCCTCATAAAGTTCATATCCGGTAAAAATTCAATAAATTAATAATGTTGGAACCACTCCAATTTATTGATTTATAGGGTTATTAATTTATCGATATAATAAAAATTGTTAAATTTAAAGAGTTTTTTCGCCGAATTGGCAAATTTTAAGTTTCTGTATAAACTAAATTCATTGTATATACATAATAAATTGAAAGACATTGGACGTTGATATAAGTTTGAAATCTTGTATACAAGAAGAATAGCTTGATTTGAAATTTAAAAGAAAACAAACAACCACACAGTTATATATTCACTAAATTGTAATAATTGTTTTTTTTAATTTCTAAGAATCATTATTTTATAATTTTTATGGGACCTAAAATTATAAAAGGGTCTCCGAAAAATTTTCTCTTATTATTTTATCATTTTGTATTTTCACAACTAACTCAAGTCTGGACCTAACAAATTTATTATTTTAGAGAGTTATTAATTGATCGAATACTTATATAAAGAGTTTCTATTGTATTACAAAAAATCATTATTTACATATTGACTTTTCATTCATTTTCTTCATAAATAAACAATTATATCTTTCACTCATGAATATTCATGATCCAATTTTACTTTAGTTTCTTAATAAAGTGCTAATTCAAACTAAAAATATTAAACTGAGACTAAAGGAGTATCTTTTTCAAAATTAGTAAAATTCAAAAGCAATACTCATCCGCCCCAAAACTAATAGTTACTTATTTCCGTTTTGAGCGTCTCATATGAGTGGTTACTTACTTAAAATAAAATATTAAATTTTCTATCTCCTACCATGGCGGATCTTATGTGTAAATAGGGGGTACACGTGCACCCGGTAACCCAAATTTTTAACTAAAAATATATTATTTTTTTACTAAGTGCACCCCCAAAAAAATTAATTAGAGTGGTAATTTAACTAGAAGGGATGTGAACTTAGTAAAAGGAAAAGTTAACAAGTTATTTAGTGTAAATTGTGTACTTGTTTTCTTTTATGAGACAATTGTTTTGAACTTATATACTTAATTATGTACTTGAATATAATTACGTTTTAAAATTTTTTGGTATGGAGTTATTTAGTGTAAATTGTGCACCCGGTGGTTGAAAATCCTAGATCCGCCACTGTCTCCTACGCGCTCACACCGAATATCTATTTTTATTCTTTACTTCATTTTTTTTCCTACACACTTATTTAGGAAAGCGACGTATGTGTAAAGTGTTATAAATATTACACAAATATTGAATAGAAACAGAATTGAAATACAAAACAGAAATTAGAAACTGAACGAGGTGTAGTTGGGTTTGTCCGAGTCGTGTAAACCAACACTGTCCTTAAGACAAATTCGTCCCCTCACCGGTGTTGTGCTTGAGGATACGTTGGACGCCTGTCTCCCAGGATACAACGGACGGACCGGACGACGACTGCACAATAGTGCCTCCGGCGAACTTCGATGTGCCTGGAAAGAATCACCACCAGAAAGCAGGAGGGCCAAGGAAAACGCTAAGCAAAAAGATGAGAGACTGTTTGAAAATGTGTGTTAAAATGGCTGTCCAGAACACCATTTTATATTGCTCAATGACCCAATTAATCTGGGAATCAATGGAATTAATTTGGCTGTTACAAAATTAATTATGCAATGAATGGCTTTTAATTCTGACTGTTACAGATTCTGTTCCAGCCGAATTCAAAAATTCAGGGACGGAAAAAATAATCAAAAAGTGAGCTTGTCACGCCTAGGCCATTTCGGAGCTACATTCGTGTCCGCAGGACGCGCACACATGAGTCCAGTGGTCCGTGGCATAAATCGACAAATTTCCAACTAAATTTGCACCCCCCCCTGCGCACCCGGGCGCGAGAGAGAGCCTCTAGTCTACACAATCTTAACCCATACAAATGGGTAATTGTATTTATACTAGCTCAACTTTTTATTCTAAACCAATGTGGGAGAAGTTCACTTGGCTTTACCCACAAATGGTCTTAGAACATTATTTCTCCCATTATCCCATTTGGGATACCCTTTTACAAGGAAGGATCCTAGGGAATTTTCCCTTCCCTTTCCATGTGGGATAGTAACCCACTTCCCCAACTTACCCATTCATTTTTGAGCATTTCAACTTCTACTTTTCATTACATAAATTGGACACACCAATTTATTACTAACAAGTAGGAGTTATTCTTTAATCAACAAATGATTTTTATTTAAGAAACGCGCGCAATTTCTCAAATTTCCTTCACACATTTACACATTTTTCCAACATAAAGCTCATTCGGAGGAGATGAGATTCTCTGTACCGAAAGAAGAGTGGTACTGAGGATTTTCTCTCCGTCCGGAGCAGGTTTCCACTGCAATTTCCCACCACCTAGTTGAAGTTGAAACCTCTTCCGAGGAGTAGGAGTTGGAGCCAATCCCCATGTGTTGCTGACGTGGAATCTAAAGAATTCGAGTATTTTAATGTTTCGGTTATTGTGTCGGGATAGAATTAGATCACTGCTGACCAAATAAACCAACACCACATCCGAATATTCGGTTTTATGCAGCGGATCGTCCGCGTTTTTAATAAGAGTAATACTAGGGGTACTAAAAAAGTCATAAAAACTTGATTACAAAATATTAGGTGTAATAATTTTATTTGTGTTTTTTAATTAGAGTATGGCGGGTCCATTATCGATGCAACCAATAAAATATCGTCACCTCATTTTGTGAGCAAGATTTTGTGCCCCTAACATTGCTCTTTTAATAAACAATACTCCGTCTATCACATACTTTTTGCTACTTATTTTTATTTGACAAAAACTCAAATGCGGCGGCCGCACCACGTGCGGCGGGTATGCCCACGGGTCGGCCCGCCCGCTCCATGGAAAACCCGCCCGGCTCCAGCTCCTCCCCCTCTCCCGTTGTGACACGTGTCTTTTTTTTAAAAAAAAAAACTCATTAACTTAAAAATGCTATATCTTGAGATTTATAACTCAGGAAAAAAAATTAAAAATACCGTTGTGTTCGTCTCGACGAGACGAATAAAACTACATAGGTCATGATATGGTTTGATTTTTTTTTTAAAAAAAACATTTTTTTACACACAAAAAGTTTGAGTTGCTTGTCAGCTGAGATGTAACAATCTGTTCTAATAAAAGTAACAGTTTCATATTCAAAAAGTAACACTTTTTACAGTCAAATGTAACAGCAATTTTACAAAAAAAAATAAAAATTGGGTTTGCATTTCAATTGTTACTTTCTCAATAAAAAATTGTTACATTTCAGATATAATGTTACATTTAAGAATATAAACTGTTACAATTGAGAAAAAAAAATGTTACATTCATTTTTTATAAAATGTAACATTAGTTTAGTTTGTCAATCTTATGTTAATTTTGAAAAAAAAAGTGTTACATTTTGAAAAAAAGAGTGTTACATTCCTTTATAAAAAGTGTGACATTAGTTTAGTTGTCAATTTTTATGTTGTCTTTTAATCTATTGCAGCAAAAATGTGGTACATTTTTTTTTAAAAAAATGTGACATTTGAAAGAAAAAAGTGTTACATTTCGTTATAATAAGTGTTACTTTTGTTGGGAGGAAAAAAAGTTATGGGTGACAAAAAAAAATCGAAAAAAAAAAAAAACTAAAAAAAAAAAAAAGGGAAAAAAGTCGCCTGGCCCCGTCGCACAGCGTGCGGCGGGTATACAGGAGACTACCTCTTTTTATTTTATGCGTTTTATACTTATTGCTACTTGCTCAAAATTTTAATTTTTCTCTTTTCTATCCACCCACAACAAGTATCTACTAACTTACTCCATCTGTCCCATTTTAAGAGTCAAAAATCCTAAAATGAAAAGTGGGTCCTACATGTCATATTCACAACAATTATCCACTAACTCTTTCTCTACCCCACTTTTTCTCTCCTATTCAACTATCAACACTCACAACACATCACATTTTTCTTAATTCTCAACACATCCATTTTTTGACTCTTAAAATGAGACGGAGTGAGTATTTTATATCTCTGACCCACTCACAATACTTATTTTTTTCAACATATTTTTTTAATCGCCGAAAAAAGAAAAAAAAAAAAAAAAAAGAAGCCTAATCGGCTATAACATGGCTGTTGGTTGGTTTAAAAAGGCAATTGTCCAAGTAAAGTGGTCACATTTGAAAATATTCATTTGAAATAATGTAAAGTCGGCTATATATATTATTCTCATTTGATTTCCGTTATGATCTAAATATTAAATTCATCCATGTCGGCTTTCTTAAAAACAATTACCAAATAGTTATTTAAGTCTTAGGTAAATCATCAGCTATTTGGTACACTATTGTGGATTACAGAATTTAACTTTGCAATATTAGAACCTCGTAGTTTTTTGCTGACAGTTGTAATTTGTGATTTAATCAAAAGCTAACCACTTTTTAAATGAAAAGTTATCCACAACAATGAAATAAATATTCAGTCGAAGCAATGCATTGCAACTTTTTATATCCTACTTTTCTTTTTGTAATAAAAATATTTATTTTGTTAAGTGTTACATTAAATATAAAAAATATTCATTTTGTTAGGTGTTGCCGTCATGTAATGAAAAGGGGAATGAAATGTGGAAAATTTTGAAAGTGTTCAAGTGAAGGGTTATATTGTATTTTTTTTAATTTAATACTCTTTCTGTCTCAAAATGAATATTCAAAAACATATTAATTTGCTCTTATCAATCAAGAGCCATTCAAAAAGGAAAAAAAAACATTTGTTTTGGAGCATTTTTTAAAATATAAAGTTGCAATAGTTTATATTTTGACTTATTTCGGTTCAATTTCAGGCTATACGTCCCTGATTACAGTTAACTTGTCTATCATTATAAAATTTATCATACACTTTTCGTCAAACTTAAAATAGGATTCTTGATCGCGACACAGAGATTAGAAAAATACTAATCTCTCTGTTTCAGGGTATGTGTGAGTTTGGGAGTGCGTTCTTGAGGCTTATAATCACTTTCTGATATCAAAAATCACTTTCGTGGCGTTTGGATGTTGAAACTGATTCTGATTTTAAGCTATCAAAACGCAGAAACTGCGTTCTGACAGAAGCAGCTATGACCCAACTTTTCCCAAAAGTGATTCTAAAAGTTGTTTTGTTATAATGTTTGACATTGATATCCTTCCTTTTATATGTGCATTTACTATATTTATATGTATTGAGTGAGGGGTATTTTTTAAATTTATCTTTCATAATCAATTTTAGACATGTGATATCCAAACATGTTCATAATTAATAAATTAATAAAAAATAATAAATTAATAATAAAATAATCACTTATATTATAATCACTTTTAACGAATCACTTTATGAGAATCAGAAGCAATCCCAAACTCACCCTATCTATGCAATTTTCCTTTTAGTTGTCCCAAAGTATTTGTCCACTTTAAAACTGACAAATAATCTTTACTATTTCCCCCACTCATTTTATAGTTTACTTTTATACTCACAACATCTATCAACTTATTATTTCCTACATCACTTTGCATATTCACAACACTTACATCACCTTTTCCATTTCTTAATTTATGTGCAAATAGGAGAGTGTACATATACTCTGGGACGGAGGGAGTATTATTTTATTGAAAAACGTGGTTTAAAAAGTAGGTATTGTGCTTATGAAAGATAGAGAAAGTGGGTAGAGAATAGTAAATGAAAAATTATTATGAATATGACAAGTGATACTCATTAATAAAAAGTAATAAAACTTGTTATTTTATTTGATAAAGTCTGAGGTTCCACTTTAAAACCAATAGGTGATGAGGGGAGTCAGTTTTATTTCGGGTGAGATAATCAAAATTACAAAAATTTCTATTTTGAGTGGGACAAAAGAAATATGCGTGAACATTTATTTATCTGTGCATTGTTTGATAATCACTTTTAGAAGTAACAATTTATCTAAATGGATACATTTCTACAAAACATTTAGGTTTGAGCTTTTTTATTCTTGAAATTTAAAACTACATAATAAAGGTTTGATTGAAGTTGCTCCATCACTCATTTTACTGCAGCTCTCTTGTAAATGAAAAACAAACAAGGACATGTAAGAGAGATTATCAACATTTTTTTAAAAAGTGCATATAAAACTTACACTAAGAATGTAACCATTTTTTTTCTATTTTTAAAAAAATATTTTACATTCTTTCTTTCAAAAAAAAAAAAAACAAAAAAAACAAAATATTTTACATTGTGTAGTGCAACTTCTACATTTCTTTTTTTAGTTTGTATTTATAAGAGTGCTACAGAAAATAAATAAGTGTTAGAGCAATTCTAAATTCATAAAGGTCAGGCTTCTTCTGCCTATGAAATTTTTAAAAGGGCAAGGCCAGGCTTACAAAAGAAAAGAAGTTTACAAATGAATGATACAAGGTGTGGTGTCGATATTTTATTGGTCATATCGATAGTGGACTCGGCACACTCATATTAAATACACCAATACAATTATGACACATCATTTTGTGAGCCCCATTTTGTAACTATTTTTTTTAACTTTATTATTTCCCTTTTTAATAAGAAGTAACTTGGTATATGGAAAGCTTGAAAAGTAGTGGTTGGTGGGCTAGTATAGATGATATTGTCATGGGCTATTTGTTAGAAGTTGGGCTTGTGCACCATAGGCTAAAAGGCCTTTCTAGTATGTTACTCAATTTTTGGCTCATGTGGAATATAGTTCCGGCTTTAGGTGCTACAAACATGCGATGCCAAATTCGTTATATCAGTTATGTTTTATAGTTCCTTCGAGCTGCTGCATGCGATGCCAAATGCGTTACATCAATTCTCTTTTATGCTCGTCAGTAGATATGAATTTCGAATTCAGCCAGACTTACAATACAATACTCCCTCCGTCCCCGCTCACTTGAGACTTTTTTATCAAAACTGGTCAACTTAAGGTCGGTTTAACCAACACTTTATAGAAATATTTATGTTTAAAAAAAAATAATTAAAAATTGTTATTGAGAGGATTTTTAATGGTGATCATTTTACATTTTTTTTATTTTTATTTGGATCATAAATATTTCTATAAAGTGTTGGTCAAACCGACCTTAAGTTGACCAGTTTTGATCAAAAAGTCTCAAGTGAGCGGGGACAAAGGGAGTATGTCAAATGAATCTTAACCAAATAAATAAAAATAAAAAACCAACGAGGCTAGCACGGAATTCTTCTTGAACAGAGTCCTATGTTACTCCATCCATTGAAAAAAAAAAAAAAAAAAACAATCTTTTAAGCAGTTAAAACTTTAGGATCTTCCTTGTTTTCACTTAAAACCGTGTGTTGATTAAAACACGAAGCTCCTATTTTGGGAAGTAAACAAACAAATTTTGTCATGTTGGCAAAAAAAAAAAAACTTAAGAATTTTGATAACTTTAAAAAATAACTACTTAAACCAAATCATCTTTAAGAAGTGATTAAGTATTTAATACGCAAAACTAAACTCCCAATTACTAGATAACTCCAAATTAGAAAGAGGTTACGTTCAGTCTCTTTATAATACTCCCTCTATCTCAAAAAGATAGTCTCATTTTGATTTTTTAAAGTCAACAAAAATGAACTTTAACCAACTATTGGTAACGAACTAATCATTCTAGTGAAATTCTAAAATTTGTAATTGATAAATCATTAAGTGATTTATCAATAACATTTATTAGAATTTTATTGTGATCATTAAATTGAAGTTAATGTTTGGTGAAAGTTTATTTTTGTTGACTATAAAAAGTCAAAATGAGACTATTTTTTGGGGACAGAGGGAGCATCTAAAAGCAATTCAAAAGAAAAAAACTGTGAAATATATTAAATACAAAAGAAAAGAAAAAAATAAGAATGCCATTATAGTAAAGTAGATGATCACACTATAAGTATTTGAAAATCCCTACTCGTGTCACAAAAAAATGATATCGCGCCAACGTTTTTATAAAAAAAAAAAAATGTATTATTTATTTGTAATTTGACAAATAATTATGTCGATTATATTATTCTAGTAAAAGTATAAGAATTGTTATTAATGATATTTTAATTGTATATAGTAATGGCATAGTTTAAAGTTTTGTTAGATCATTATTTTTCCTAATTTTTTTTTTATCAAAGTTTACTCATATTCAACAACATGATCAAAACAATACTCCTTCCGTCCCAAAATGATCTTCTCGTTTGACCATTCAAACTTTTTAAGGATATGAACACTTGTTTCACTAGCCATGCTTTGTTTAAGCCT
Organism: Campanula takesimana; assembly: GCA_026119855.1. NCBI lineage: Eukaryota > Viridiplantae > Streptophyta > Magnoliopsida > Asterales > Campanulaceae > Campanula > Campanula takesimana. The sequence continues at coordinate 2,155,390 of JAOWBW010000073.1, forward strand.
AAAATGTAGAAATGTGAAAAACTTTTTAGGACAATAAGAAATGACAAATAAAAAGATCATTATGGGACGGAAGGAGTATCTTTTTTCTGAACCAATATCACCATAATGAAAATAACAACTCACCTTAAAATTATTCCATACCTCTTCTCATTACTTTCAGCGAACTGTACTTGCAAGTTGCGACAATTGTTGGTTACCTAGAGAATTAACATACAGTATACTGTAGTCTCTCCATCCCATAACAACTTGGCACCATTTTGATCAAAATGATCAACTTAATTATATTTTGACCAACATTTATAAAAAAATTACGATTCTAATAAAAAACTAAATATTGTTATCACTAGTATTTTTAATGGTGAATCAATAATTTTTATTTTTTTTTTATTAAGATTATCAAATTTTCTATAAAGTGTTGATGAAATCACAATTAAATTGACCATTTTTATCAAAATGGTGCAAGTTGTTATGAGACAGACGGAGTATACTAGTAACTAATTAACGATTGCAATGCTATAAAAAAGGGCAGCCCGGTGCACAAGGTATCCCCGCATAGCGAGGGTCCGGGGAAGGGTCCCCACCACAAAAGTGAAATGTAGGCAAACCTTACCTTGCATTGCAAGAGACTGCTTCCAGGACTTGAACCCGTGACCTCCAGGTCACACGGCAACACCTTAACCGGTGTACCAAGGCTCCCCTTCGATTGCAATGCTATAAAATGTTGATTAAAAAAAAAAATCAAAAATGAAGTCTAAACTCTAAATTGTAAATGTACATACCTCGCCGGATGAACTTTAACTTGGTCATCGGAGAAAACAAAAAGAAGATGAAAAAGATGAACTTTAACTTGGTCATCGGAGAAAACAAAAAGAAGATGAAAAAGAACTAAGATATTGGCGCGGCTCAATCAGATCAAAACATAAAAAAAAGAATACATAATTAATAATTATGTCTGAGTGAACCAGGCCAATATCATAGCAACTATTTCATATGATCACATCATAAATATTGCATGTATACATACACTGATACACATAACAATATTCCTAGTTTTGGTTTTAGAGGAGACATGAAAAAGGCCATCAAGTTTATTTTTTTCAGATCAGAAGGAAGGAAAAAAGAGTGAATAGTGTTAATGTGTGTGAGAGATGGGAAGGAATAGAGGGAAGTGGTGGGGTGGGTGGGTGGGGAGGGGGGGTGGGGGGGGGGGGGGGGGGGAGGTGTAATCGGATATGTGATGTTTTGGGGAGGTATTTAAGAGGGAGAGGGCCTGCAACTGCAAGGTGGGTTGAGAGCAGTTATAACCCGACAGCACAAAAACAGCCAACAGCATTTAACTCCCTATTATTCTCGAGAAATTTTTTGGGGAAACTAGTTTCTCCGTAAGTTATAGAAATGTCTAGTTTTTATAGGGTTTGGGGTTTAGAGTTTTAGGTTTGAGGTTTGAGAGTTAAAAACAGAACTTTTTATAACTTAATGGAGGAATTAGTTCGTCCAAAACACACTCATTATTCTCTCCTCTCTCTCTCTCTCCCCAGTCCCCATTCCAAAAGTGTAAGACAAAGACTTGTGTGTCACACGTGACACACGTGTTTTGTTGAGGAAGTAAAGCCTTTATGAACGGGGCGGGGCAAGTGCATTTCTCTCTCGTCGAGATCCGTTTCATGTGTGAAACTGTCTCACATAAGACTTCCTCAAAATGTAAATATTGATGTTGCAACAAAATTTCAAAAAGAAAAAAAGTGACATTAAACAAAAACATGACGTAAAGATTGAGAAAATCAATTAATTCGGTTTTATTTTGAGGCCGTCTCCTGTACATCCGTTGTACGGCGTGCGACGGCTCCGAGCCGAGCCGACCATATTTTTTTTTTTTGCCACCCCAACTTTTTTTCCTTCAACAAAAGTAACACTTATTATAACGAAATGTAACACTTTTTTCCCAAATGTAACACTTTTTTTTCTTCAAAATGTACCATAATTTTGCTGCAATATGTTAAAGATAACATAAAGATTGATAACTAAACTAATGTCACACTTTTTATAAAGGAATGTAACACTCTTTTTTTCAAATGTAACACTTTTTTTTCCAAATGTAACACTTTTTTCTCCCAAATTAGCATAGGATTGACAACTAAACTAATGTTACATTTTATAAAAATGAATGTAACATTTTTTTCTCAATTGTAACAGTTTATATTCTTAAATGTAACATTATATATGAAAATGTAACAATTTTTTATTGAGAAAGTAACAATTGAAATGCAAACCCATTTTTTTTTTTTGAAAACTGCTATTACCTTTAACAGTAGAAAGTGTTACTTTTTGAAAATGAAAGTGTTACTTTTATCAGAACAGAGTGTTACATCATCGCTGACGAGCAACTCAAACTTTTTGTGTGTAAAAAATATGTTTTTTGTTAAAAAAAATCAAACCATATCATGACCTATGTAGTTTTATTCGTCTTGTCGAGATGAACACAACGGTATTTTTAATTATTTTTTTGAGTTATAAATCTCAAGATATAGCATTTTAAAGTTATTGGAGGTTTTTTTTTTAAAAAAAAAAAAATGCCACGTGTCGCGCTGGGAGTGGAAGAGGGCCTGACGGGCGGGTCGGGCGGGCTGCTCATGGGCCAAGCCCGCCGCACGCCAAACATCCGATGTATTTGAGAATTTGCCTTTTATTTTTGAGTCTTATTAACCATTTTACTTTCAAGTTTATAAATGAAAATCGTGACATTTTATTGACCAGCGGCACATTTAAGTCGAAAGATAGTAAAATAGGCCACATTGTTTAATTATTCAACATCCTGTTGGGAATGCCCAGATTGAGTAATGCAAGTCAAAAGACATAAATACCCTTCAACTAGTTGAGAAAAGGAATTGGCTATTTAGGTGTGGATAGGGAGAGAAAGGTAATTAGGAGTGTAGTACTGTGTGGCAGGGTGGGGAAAAAATTATGATGGAAAAGCATGGCTTTTACAAATTGCCCATGATGATGGTGATACTCACTGTCCTTTGCCAAACCAGTAATTAAGACCTCTCCATTAATGTAAACGTATCTCTCTCCATTAATGATCAAACAAGTATATTACTCCCTCCGTCTCAAAATAGATGTCGTTTTGGAGTGTTTCACACATATTAAGAAATGTCATTAATGCATGTGATCAAGAAGTCTCAAATACCCCTAAAGTAATTCAACTACCTAAGTAATTAAATTGTTAGGTAAGAGATAGTTCACTATCATTATTAAGGATAAATTGGTATAGAGCAATAAAAAGCTTTGAAAATAGTGAAACGACAAGTATTTTGAGACAAAATTTAACTCCCAAATCGACATCTATCTATTTTGAGACGGGGGAGTAATATGGTTTGACATTATAAAAGTGCCATTTTATTTCCTTTTTACCCAAAAAAAAAAAAACAAATTATAAAGTGCCATATAGTTGCTAACCCAGATTTTTGTTTATAAAGGGTAGAGATTGTTTGGTGAAAAAAAAGTTAAACTACATAAATAAGGTCTTAATGAAAAATGTGTTTTCCTTAAGAATTGGAAAAACGTGTTTTTTCAAACACGTGGGTGTTAGTTTTAAACAGACGGTGACATTTTTTATAAATAATTAGCAATGCCCAGTGTTAATATTACAAAGTGCCAGTAATTCATTTTTAAAATAACTAGCAAATGTCAGTGTTAATATTACGAAGTGCCAGTAATTCAAAAGTGTCTGTGGTTGTGTTAATTAGTGCTAGTGTAAATGGTTAGCAATTTTTAACACTATTACTGGCACTTACGACAAGTTTCAGTATTTTCAAAAATGCCACCACCTGTTTAAAACAGCTTCCCGTTTATTAAAAAAAATGTCACCTCGCCATTTTAAAGAACACGTTTTAGGCGAAGTTAAAATTTAAAAAAAAAAAAAAAAAAAAAAAACAAACTTCTTCCCAGTTTTTCACTTGCTAGATAGAAGTTTGGAACAAAAAAAATCAAAATAATATCATCTAGTACAAATTTTTAATCAAACATATAGAGGGTCGAAGTAGAGAAAACAAAAAAAAAAAACTATATTAGCTGCATTCCCGTCATTCGAACTTTGGAGTCGTGTGAACAACTTTTATTTATGCAATATGTAAATTGCATTACAACTTTTATTAATGCAATAAGTAAATTGTATTATTTGGAATTGAATTCATATTGTCTATGCATAGATGGAAAAGGAAGGGATAGAGCAGAAGAAATTGAATGCAAAAGAGGGAGCGGGGAATCAAACAGTTGAGACTGTAAGGTGGCGTTTGTTTTTTTTTAAGTGTTAAGTCTTGAATCTGAATTCACATCTGAATCAATAAGAGGCAGCGTCTGAAGACTGAATTTTGAATTATTCAAGCTGTTTGTTTTTCATCTAAATTCACATCTGAATTGTTTTTTTTTAAGTGTTAACCTTTTGAAATATTATGTATAAGCATGAGTTAATGGATAATAATGGATTTTTATTTGCTAAAAGAAAAGTGAAAAAAGCATTTTAATTATTGTTGCTTCTGACACCATTCAGACTCTAATCAGACTTCATTTTAGGTCTGATTCATTCAGACTCCATTCAGATCAAAAGTCTCTATTCAGATCTGAAAGCTGAAAAAAAAAAAAAAAAACAATCTGAATTGGAGAAGGTCTGATTCACTAGACATTCAGACTCCATTCAGATCTGAATGAAAAAACAAACAAGGCCCAAGCTGAACAAGAAATAAGAAAGCTCGTGAAAGGGTACAGTGAGTGTAGGGTTGTAAACGAGCCGAGCTCGAGCCAGCTCGGTTCGTATAACAGCCTAAGCGAGTGCAACTCTTTCATTATTTACGATTATTTCTCCGTACGAAATTTTAAAGTTACATTATATTTTTTATTTTATTTTTGAACGAAGTTACATTATAATTTTGAAATTCAATGACTTGACTTGGATCATTTATTTTGAAAACGTGACTAACTTTAAAAAAAAAAATTGGATTATCTGTGGGAATATTTATTAACTTAACAAAGTAAAGTTTTCTTGCATTCACAACGGGCAACTTGACTAGTCACCCTTGCTTCTTATTTGAAGATGGAAAGGAAAATTAATCAAATGAAATAATAACTCTT
>JAOWBW010000730.1:0-40496 GCA_026119855.1 Campanula takesimana
GCCCGGAGAGGCAAATTCCGGCCAAAATTCTGGGTATCCTCCATTAACAACCCAAATCCAATACAAACCAATTCTTGGCCATCTAACACTACCAAGATGGGAACTAAGGTACCTACACCATTTTGAGCCAAAGGAACTCCAACAACATCACCTAGGACCTCACTCAAGGGTGATTCAAATACCAAATTTCACAAAAATGAACAAAAAGCAAATCACTCCCAAATCAACCCAAGATGCAATAAATAGCATTCACAACATCAAATAAACATGGAGTAGCATTTCTAGCATAAAAATAGGGGAAAAGCAACTTACTTGATAAATCTCAAAGTTGACGGAATTCAATTCTTTTTGGTTCTACGCGATCCTATCGACGATCTAAACACATTCCACGTTTTAAGAAATGACGAGAGATTATGAGAGGAAGAAGAAGTAAATGAAGAGAGATGAAGAGAGAAACTTACCCCTTTTTCTTCTGGAGAGAGAGAGAAATGGGCTGGAAGGGGGGAGTGAGGAGGGGAAGGTGAGTGAGTAATTTGAATGATACACCTAGCCCCCTTCCCTTACTAACTAGCTCAACTAAGATACTACCACTAATTTATTTAGACCCAACACTCTATGCTAGCACAAATGACCCAAATAAAATGCTAGGCATAAATATTATAACACATGAAATGCACACATAATTATTAAATAAATAATAATTTAAATAAATAAATAAGCAAATAAATAAATAATAATTATTTATTACTAATAAAATAGAGCCTAGATTTCGGGCGTGACATTCACTCCCCTTAAAGAAAATTCGACCCGAATTTTAACGAGACTCACCTTAAACAAAAAGCCACGGAAATTTCCTCTCGATCTCATCTCGGAGCTCCCACGTCGACTCCTCGATGTTATGATTCCTCCAAAGGACTCTAACCAACGCAATGCTCTTGCTCCTCAATTTGGACTTTAGAATCTAAGATCCGACCGGTCGTTCCTCATAAGTCATATCGGGCTCAATATCCTCCGGTACCCCTGGTAACACGTGAGATGGATCATGAACATACTTCCGAAGCATAGAAACGTGGAACACGTTGTGCAAACGGTCTAAAGATGACGGTAACGCGAGTGATACGAAGAAGTCCAACCTTTCCCAAAATCTCAAACGGGCCAATAAACTTGGAGCCAATTTGCCTTCTTACCAAACCTACGAATACCCACCTTTGGAGACACTTTCAAGAACACCAAATCACCGGTCTGAAAGCTAAGATCTCGCCTTCGGTTATCTGCTTTATAGCTCTTATGTCGACTCTGTGCTGACTTCAATCGATCCGGATAACTCTAACTTTCTCAACCGAATCCCGAAGCAAATCAATACCCAAAACTTTCGCTTCACCAACCTCATCCCAACAAATAGGCGATCTACATTTCCTTCCATATAAGGCCTCAAACGGTTGCCATCTCGATACTAGCCTGATAACTGTTGTTGTATGAGAATCCACTAACGGTAGGTGCGAATCCCAAGAATCGGAAAAGTCTATCGAACAAGCTCGCAACATATCCTCCAAAATCTGAATAGTCCTCTCGGATTGACCATCGGTCTGAGGATGAAAAGCTGTATGAATCGCAAATCTGTACCCAAAGCTTCCTGAAACGCCTTCCAGAATCTAGAAGTAAACCTCGGGTCTCGATCTGACACAATGCTAACCGAACCCCATGCAATCTACGATCTCATCGATATAAAGGGTCGCAAGCTTCTCCATCGAATATCTGATGTCAAAGGCAAGAAATGGGCACTCTTGGTCAATCTATCCACTATTACCCAAAACACTGTCATACTTCCTACGGTACGAGGTAGTCCCTTAACGAAATCCATAGTCACATGCTCCCATTTCCACTCGGGAATATCTAACGCTGAAGTAGTCCCGCGGGTCTCTGATGCTCGGCTTTGACCTGTTGACAAGTAAACACTTCGATACATACTCAGCTATTCCCTTCTCATATTAATCCACCAAATTGTTGCTTCAAATCCTGATACATCTTCGTACTACCCGGATGAATAGTATACCTCGATTGTGGCCCTCATCTAAAACTTGCCTCTTTAATCCACCCATATCCGGAACACACAAACGACCACGGAAATTCAACACTCCACTCGAGCTAATAGAAAAATCCTCGAAGTTCTTTTCCTTCAATTTACCCATTATCTTCACCAACTCGGATCCTCTTTCTGAGCTTCCTTATCCTCTGAATTAGGGTCGGAGATACCCTGATATTCGCAAAAGTAGCCCCATGTCTCGATTCACGAGGAGACCAATCCCGAACATCCTCAAGCATTTTCCATTCCCGAACCATCATCGAAGCCAAATAAGAATTTCTACTAATCGATCGGCTACCACATTCGCCTTCCCCGGATGATAAGAAATCGTGCAATCATAATCCTTCAACAATTCCATCCATCGGCGATGTCTATTATTCAACTCTTTCTGGAGAAAAGGTACTTCAAACTCTTGTGATCGGTAAAAATCTCGAACTTCGCCCCATAAAGGTAGTGCTTCCATTTGTGCAACGCAAAGACAACAGCCGCTAACTCCATATCATGAGTCGGGTAATTCTGTTCGCTAGGGGTCAACTTGCTCGAAGCATATGCAATCACTTTCCCATTCTGCATCAACACACACCCAAACCCTCTTTCGAAGCATCACTATAAATCACTAGGCCATCGCTCCCATTAGGCAAAGTCAAGATCGGTGCGGTAGTCAACCTCTTCTTTAATTCCTCGAAACTCTTGTCACATTTCTCGGTCCACACAAACGGAACATTCTTCCGGGTCAACTGAGTCATCGGAGTAGCAATCCTCGAAAACCCTTCAATAAATCTTCGGTAATAACCGGCTAAACCAAGAAAGCTTCTAATCTCTGTCACTGATTCGGGTCTCTTCCAATCCACTATGGCTTCAATCTTTGAAGGATCCACCGAAATCCCATCTTTAGAAATCACATGACCAGAAAATGACACCTTCTCGAGCAAAAATTCGCATTTACTGAACTTCACAAATAATTTCTCCCTCGCAAGAACAGATAAAACTCTCCTCAAATGTTGCTCGTGATCCTCTCAGGATTTAGAGTAGACGAGTATATCATCAATAAAAACCACCACGAACGAATCAAGATAGGATGGAAAATCCGGTTCATCAAATCCATAAACACGGCCGGCGCGTTAGTCAACCCAAACGGCATAACCAAGAACTCATAATGACCATACCGAGTGCGAAAAGCAGTCTTCGGAATATCCTCCGATCGAACCTTCAACTGATGTACCCACTCCTCAAATCAAGTTTAGAGAAAACCAAGGACCCTTGAAGCTGATCAAATAAATCATCGATGAGCGGTAGAGGATACTTGTTCTTCACCGTAACCTGATTCAACTTTCTGTAATCGATGCACAATCTCAAGGAACCGTCTTTCTTCCGCACAAACAAAACCGGTGCTCCCCACGGGGAAACACTAGGGCGGATAAACCCTCGATCAAGCAACTCTTGCGACTGAACCTTTAATTCTTTCAACTCTGCGGGAGTTAACCTATAAGGTGCTTTCGAAATCGGAGCCGTACCCGGCAAAAGATCTATACAAACTCAATCTCACGATCGGGGCATATCATACTCGGTAGAGAAAACATCCCCTGAAATTCCCGAACTACCCGAACACTATCCAAACTAGGGGATTCTTTCCTAGTATCAAGAACACTAGCCAAATACCCCTCACAACCACTATGCAATAATTTTCTCGCTTTCATAAAAGAAATTAAGCGAGCCTTTCTACTCAGAGGACTAGCCTCAAACACAAACTTAGGCACATCGGGAATAGAAAAAGTAACAGTTTTCTTACGGCAATCCACGGAAGCATGAAACTTGCTCAACCAATCCATACCCAAAATGACATCAAAGTCTTGGATAGAAGAACTACCAAATCCGCACAAAGGACTCGACCACAAATAGCCACATCACAAGCACGAAAGACTCGATCAGAAACCAAGCATTCTCCTATAGGGGTTGACACCTCTAGCACGTACGGTAAAGACTCGAATGCAGCATTTAACATGGAAGCAAATTGCACAGAAATGTATGAATGAGATGATCCTGGATCTACTAACGCTCGTGCGCTCACATTAGACACAGAAACAATACCTCCAATAACGGATGGATCATCGGTAGCTTGTTGTTGATTCATGGCATAAACCTTCCCTTGAACTTTGGGATTCCCAGCGGCATCCCTTTTCTGACCCTGATTAGTACCAACCCTGACCCGGATGACTGACCTCGGTACCTCGTGCAATCTCTCGCAAAGTGCCCCATTTCACCAACAACTGGTACACTTGCCTTGCTTTTTCCAACACCTATCCTCCGTATGGCCTACCTTCTGACAAAAGATACAAGGCTTCCTATTCTGAATCCCCGGAGTAGTACCCGGATTCCTCGGTGCGGTTTGCCCTTAAACTGAGATGATGCTCCCAGGTTACCTCGGTTGTCGGAACGGTGTTGTGGCTTGCCTTGAGCTCCTTGCTTACTCGGGTTAGCCACCTCGGTCTTCCTTTTATGCTCCCCAATATCTTGCTCTATCAAATAGGCTCGGTCCACCGTATCTTGGAATGTCACAATCCGTTGAGCAATAAGTTGAGTACGGATGGAGGTCTTCAATCCCGAATGAATCTCATAGCCTTTTGTTCCTCGGTCCTCCTCCAAATAGTCGCAATACCAGGTTAATTCTATGAACTTAGCCGAGCATTGTGCTATAGACAACACACCTTGCTCTAGGTTGAGTAGCTCGATCTCCTTTCGGTTTTGATCAACAACCGGAATAAAATGCTCCTTGAATTTGCGCACAAACAACTCCCACGCATACACCGTATGAGTATCATCCCAAATAGCTTTAACACCCTTCCACCAATGCTCGGCGGCTCCCACAAGTTGTGTAAGCCGCGAACCGGACCTTATCCTCATCCGAGCAACCAAATACCTCATAAATCTTCTCCATCGACTCAATCCACAACTCAGCTTTCCTAACATCGGGTTCCCCATTGAATTCAACCAGTTTCAACTTCAGAAATTGCTCCAATCCATAACGGGGTGGTGCTTGTTCTACCCTCGAACCTTGATCATGTATGGCCTTCATGGCCGCCTCAAACATTCCTTGAAACATGGCACAGGCTTCTTCCCTTGTATCGTTCTGATTTGCATTACAGTACTACCTTCACCACTCCTTCTACGAACATTGTAAACAAGTACCTATATAAAACATCAACCGTTAATCACTCTGCACACTACTACCCACCTAGGTCATACTAATCCACCTATACTTATACATAGAGCTAAAACCATAGCTCTGATACCAACTGTCGCGACCCCGGACCCCGCGGGCCCGAGACCGCGATCTGGACGTCGACTCTAAAACCAAAACTATGAAATACCGAAGTTAAAAATTCCATTTAACCAAAAGGTGATGATCCAAAGTTTTACAAAACCAAGTTTGATAAAAAAAAAACCAATTACAACTATCATAAACTTCCACAAGTTTATGCACAACAAAATACAAATATACAATTCTTAACGACGTCATGTTTGGTACAACTATCCCAAAAGGTTACACATTTACATAATGTAAACCAACCTATAACAACCTTCCCCAAAAGAATGGATCCACACTCGACGTCCTCTTTCTCGTGATCAGCGAGACTAATCCTTAGCACCTGGGGGGGGTTAAGGAAAAACAAAGATGAAAAGAAAAGGGGGTGAGATAAATCTCAATAAGTTACTAATGCAACTACATGACATGCTATGATGCAATATACAATAAGCAATAATAAATATCACCTAGCACATAGCATTTATCACAACAGATAGCAGCAGAAAAAAACACATAACAAAGGATATAGCCAAGGTTTTCCAAACCGGAACATCCAAATAAAGGATCGCTGCGCAGCTTCAATAATCAACAAATCATCATCTTCATAGTAGCATGAAAGCCGAAGAGAAACCCGGTACCGGAACCAATAACCATAAAAGTGTCACAAAGGACAAGGACCATGACATAAAGTCATGCCCGTTAGCTAGATACATTCACAGAGGAACGCTAACTTGACTTTTCCAAGGCCAATCTGGAAAAGGGGGGGTATAGAAGGGGGTAAAACAATGGTCAACATTATAATGGACTTGGCTTTGCCATTATAATCTTTCCCATCGCCCGATGCAACAAATATGCCAGCTGGGCTTCTAATAAATGCTAAGTAATAATATTTTAGCATGAATAAAAACTTAAGGTTCCAAAGTAGGGAACCATTCCAATTAGTCACCAAAAGATGAATTGAAAAACGCGCATCATAAAAGTGCTTCATATTTCCAAATAATGATTCAATCAAATCCCATATCACATATGTTCACCAAGGAACTAGTTAACTCAAGAACACATCCAAAAATACTCACTCATCATGAAGAGTTCAAGGAGGTTTAAAACGATAGCTTAAACACCTAAAACGAAGTCCGGATGAACACAATATGGCCCTCGAAAGATTGGACAAAAGAGGAAATAAATGTCACAACAGAGGATGGGTGCGCGCGCCTCCTAAGGGAGGATGCGCGCGCCTCCTAGATCAGAAGGAAAATCAAGTTTTGGAGGAGGAGAGGGTTGCGCGCGCCTCCAAGGGGCAGAAGCATTTTGATTAAGAAGGGCCTAGGGGTGCGCGCGCCTCCTATGGGGGGGTGCGCGCGCCTCCTTGCCCGGAGAGAGGCAAATTCTGGCCAAAATTCTGGGTATCCTCCATTAACAACCCCAAATCCAATACAAACCAATTCTTGGCCATTTCTAACACTACCAAGATGGGAACTAAGGTACCTACACCATTTGAGCCAAAGGAACCCAACAACATCACCTAGGGACCTCACTCAAGGGTGATTCAAATACCAAAATTTCACAAAAATTAACAAAAAGAAAATCACTCCCAAATCAACCCAAGATGCAATAAATAGCATTCACAACATCAAATAAACATGGAGTAGCATTTCTAGCATAAAATAGGGGAAAAGCAACTTACTTGATAAATCTCAAAGTTGACGGAATTCAATTCTTTTTGGTTCTACGCGATCCTATCGACGATCTAAACACATTCCACGTTTTAAGAAATGAGAGATATGAGAGAAGAAAGAAAGTAATGAAGAGAGATGAAGAGAGAAACTTACCCTTTTTCTTCTTGGAGAGAGAGAGAAATGGGCTAGAAGGGGGGAGGAGTGAGGGAGAAGGTGAGGGAGTAATTTGAAATGATACACCTAGCCCCCTTCCCTTACTAACTAGCTCAACTAAGATACTCCCACTAATTATTAGACCCAACACTTCTATGCTAGCACAAATGACCCAAATAAAATGCTAGGCATAAATATTATAACACATGAAATGCACACATAATTATTTAAATAAATAATAATTTAAATAAATAAATAAGCAAATAAATAAATAATAATTATTTATTACTAATAAAATAGAGCCTAGATTTCAGGTCGTGACATGTCTACTGAGCAAGGAAAGAAATGCAATGCCTGTCAACTTGGAAAACAACATAAATCATCTTTCCACAGCAAGCCCTGCATGTTAACTTCTAAGTGCCTTCAATTGCTACATATGGATCTATTTGGCCCCACAACTACAGTAAGTATTGGGGGAAGTAGATACACTTTGGTTGTAGTAGATGATTTCTCTAGATACACTTGGGTAGAAACCTTCAGTCACAAGGATGATACCTATGCTGTTGCTACCAAGTTATTCAGACTACTACAGACCCAAAAAGAAAGCGATGTCATCAGTATGAGATCAGACAATGGCACTGAATTCAAGTACAATGGTATTGCTCAGTACTGTGATGATCATGCATAGACCACAACTTCTCAGCTACCGGTACACCACAACAAAAATGGTGTCGTTGGGAGAAAGAACAAAAATCTAATAGAAGCTGGTAAGACCATGATTGCTGAAGCTAGGCTGCCGAAATACTTTTGGGCTGAAGCCATCAACACCGCCTGCTTTACTCAGAACAGATCACTCATCAACAAATTCCATAACAAGACTCCTTATGAACTCTGGAGAGGAAGGATTCCCAACATTGGATTCTTCAAAATATTCGGCTTCAAATGTTATGTGCTTTACAACAGAAAGGAGCACAGAGGTAAATTTGATGAGAAAGTTGATGAAGGAATCTTTGTTGGATACGCTAAACATAGTAAGGCCTTTCGAGTTTTCAATAAGAAACTATTGAAAATTGTTGAATTTGTTCATGTAACCTTTGATGAATTTGATTTGCTAGAGTCTGACAAGGCTCCAAATAGTACTAATACTTCTAGTGTTCATGAGACATGTGAATCCAGTAATTCTAACCCTGCAGATCAAGTACCAGCTGCTGATCCAGTCATTTCAGTAGAAGAACCAGTAGATGCTCATTACTTCCCATCATCGGCAGAACATGGTAATACCGATAACTTTCATAATCCATTTGCCGATACAAACTCTGCTGATCCACCTGAAGATAGATCCATCCCTCAACCAATTTCTATTATAACACCTAATCCTCCAAGTTCTCACCCACCTCTCACGCATAACTCCAATTCTTCTCTTCCACCATCTGCTGACCATGATCCTCCTCTGGAATCACTTCAACAAGAGTCAGTAAGACATGATGTGCCGAGAGAAGTTAGAGTAGTTCGTGATCATCCATTAGAAAAGGTGATTGATGATGTCTTTGGTCCCAGATTGACAAGGAACCTCAGCAAAGCATTTGATGAAAGTCTTTTCTCATCTGCTATGGTCTCCAACATCGAAACAAAGAAGACTGAGGAAGCTCTTGCTGATCCTGGTTGGGTTGAAGCCATGCAAGAGGAACTGAATTAGTTTGAAAGATGCAAAGTATGGGAACTAGTGCCAAGACCAACTTCTCAGCAAGTAATTGGTACAAAGTGGGTCTACAGAAACAAGTTGGATGAAGCCGGGAATATCACTAGAAACAAAGCAAGGTTAGTTGCAAAAGGCTACCAACAAGAAGAAGGTATTGACTACGACGAGACATTTGCTCCTGTTGCAAGATTGGAAGCTATAAGACTTTTCTTAGCCTATGCCGCCTTCAAAGAATTCAAGTTATATAAAATGGACGTGAAAAGTGCCTTCTTAAATGAATAACTCCAAGAACTTGTTTATGTTGAACAACCACCTGGTTTTGAGGACTCCAAGAAGCCTGATCATGTCTACCGATTGAAGAAAGCTCTCTATGGCCTAAAGCAAGCTCCAAGGGCATGGTATGAAACCTTTATAAGTTCTTACTTAGTGATGGCTTAGGTTTCACATGAGGTAAAATCGATACTACTTTATTTGTTGCCAAGCATAAGGGTCATTCATTGTTTGTTCAAATATATGTTGATGATATCATTTTTGGATCTACTAATGAATCACTTGTAAAAGATTTGAGAAGCTAATGCAGAGCAAGTTTGAGATAAGCATGATGGGTGAACTAACATATTTTCTTGGACTTCAAGTCAAGCAAACTAATGAATGAATATTCATCAGTCAAGCCAAGTACACTAAAGAACTTATAAAGAAGTTTGGCTTTTACAATGCTCACTCTCAAAGCACACCGATGGGAACTAACATTCATTTAGATAAGGATGAGTCCGGTAAGAAAGTAGATATGACTGTCTACCGAGGTATGAATGGCTCACTCCTCTATCTTACTGCCAGTAGACCAGATATCATGTTTGCTATTTGTGTATGTGCCAGGTTTCAAGCTGACCTTAGAGAATCTCATCTACAGGCTGTTAAACGCATTATTAAATACTTATGTGGTTTGTGTTAACCTTGGATTATGGTATGCTAGAGATTCATCTTTCAATCTAATAGGTTATTCAGATGCAGAATTTACAGCTGTAGGGTGACCAGGAAAAGTACTAGTGGAACTTGCCAATTTCTTGGTGATCGGTTGGTGTCTTGGTCCTGTAAAAAGCAAGCATCAATTCCACTTCTACTACTGAGGCAGAGTAGTATATAGCTGCCAGCAGTTGCTGTTCACAAGTTCTTTGGATGAAGCAGCAGCAGCTGGTTGACTATGAAATTCCGACTCAAGTTTGTCCCATTTATTATGACAACCAATCCGCTATCTCGGTATCAAACAACCCGGTCATACATTACAAAACCAAGCACATAGACATCAAGTACCACTTTCTGAAGGAACACGTAGAAAAGGGAAATGTTGTGCTGCTCAAAA
Source organism: Campanula takesimana (assembly GCA_026119855.1). Classification (NCBI taxonomy): domain Eukaryota; kingdom Viridiplantae; phylum Streptophyta; class Magnoliopsida; order Asterales; family Campanulaceae; genus Campanula; species Campanula takesimana. The sequence continues at coordinate 10,276 of JAOWBW010000730.1, forward strand.
TCCATACTTTCAGAAAAGATTTGAATTTCTCAGAGGTGAACTAGGTATGATTGATTACTATGGTTAAAATTGTGATAACTTTGCTACCTTGTATTAGTCTGTCGATCTCATCAGCAATGTATAATCATTCCATGCCGATCAATCTATCTTGCCGAACAAATGTGTCTTGCCGATTTTCAAAATTCAAATATCAGCAAGTAAATCTCTCTTCGGTAGATCTTCCCTTAATGGATAAGGATTCTCTGACACGTGTGTGCACCCCCTTACCCAAATCATGTCAAAGATTTATCCCAAATCCTTGTGAAAAATCAGAAAGGTAACTTTTAATATTTACAATATTATTGTTTACGTTTATACCCCTTCTCTCTCCTAAGTTTAACCGTCTAATTTCAACCGTCCGGTACGCGCATTAAATTCATTGTGTGTGCACGTTCTCCGAGTTATTCGCTACAGTTAAACTCCTCATTATTTCTCTTTCCCCCATACAAACCCTTCCTATTCACTCTCTTCCATAACATATAAATAGCTGACTTAAATCTTCACTCTCTTTCCGCTCTCTTTACCTCTTGATCTATCTCATTTTCAAGCATTTGTTCTTCATCTTCTATTGCTCTACAGATCTCATCTTCTCTTCTAAATCTGGTAATAGTTGTTGCATTACTCTTGCCATTTCAAACTCATTTTGATCTAACTGATTTTAACTTGTGAGTTTTCTTGAGTGATTTTGCAGAAAATGATGAGCAGCGAAAAGGATATCTATGGAGGTTATGTTGACTCTTTGTCTTCGACGACTCGACCGACGGAGATTTCTTGAGGAATCTGTTAATTGGTTCGCTCCTTGAATCCTTCATCACTCCGGTTGGGATTGACTTCATATTTTTGAGTCAGGTTCAAGAATTCTTCTCCAACGCAACAGTCATTACTGCTCCAAAGGATTCAAACACATTCGTCTCCATCAACTCTATCATCGCCGGCATTCCTATATCTGTCACTCAGTCTTCCATTTCTTAAGTTTTCCCTCTCCTTGGAAAGGAAGGTTTATCTAGTATTTCTGATGACAAGTCCTTGGATAAGGCATGGACCCTAATGAGGGGAGCGATCCCAGGCAAAGTGGAGATAACCACTTAAAGTCACATTATAGAAGAAGATTTTATGCCCTTGCAGAGATTGTTAATAGATGTTTGGTTTGCAGATTTGGCTCTCACAGCCATGTGACTGATGTGCAGTTTGAGGCAATGGCCGCCATTATGTTACAAGAAGAATTCAACTGGTGTGCCTATCTTTTTAGGGTTATTGCAATTTCTGCTGTTAATTGGAAAGAGGATAGAAGGAAGAACAAGGCTCACCCTGGAAAGGGTTGCCACTACATGCTAATAAGCACTATTTTGAGGCACAACTCAGAAATTGTTAGAGTTTCTCCTGCGCCTCCAAGCTTTGCCTTTAACAAGCTTAAGTCTTTCAAACTTGCTGACTGGAAAAGAATCACCAAGAAAGCTTCTTCCGGTACAATAGTTGCTCCTGCTGATGGTACTCCGAAGAAGAAGAAGGCTAAGAAAATTGTTAAGGTTACTACTGTTGGTCCTACCGATGTTTCTACTCCTGCTCCAACTACCGACAGGATCCTTGCCGATTCCACTCTAGCAACTCCCAAGAAAAGAAGGTAGTCAAGGCTGCTGAAAAAGAGCCAACCAAAAAGTCAAAGGTTCTTCCTACCGATGAACCTTCTGCCGTTCAAAAGCCAAAACATGTTGCTGATCAGGTTCAATCTACTACGATTCCAGCTGCTGATCCAAGAGCCAAGCTGATAAGATTTGCACCATCTCTACTTTCTGGTATTTCTCTTGCGCTCCTCCCTCCGCTGTGATCAAGTTTGAAGAAGGAGCCTTTGCTGATGCGGATGAAGACCCTATTGCCGATGTGCTGAAAAAGTATGCCGTTGTAAGAAAGTGCCAACCGATCAGAAACCCCACTTTTTATACCTTCTATCGTAATCTTTGGTCCTTTACAAATAATGTGTTGCCTAAAATTGGGTGTTTCCCATTGATCACTTTCAACCTTTCATTCGCCGTTTGCTTCAGTTCCACGAAAAGAGAAAGGAGCTGGTTCCTCCAGGCAACCGTGCTGATTATGTAGATTACACTAGCCTGAACAGCCTTACAAATTTGTACAAAGAGAAGTTTGTCCCTCTTCAGAAGTTTCAGCGGTTGTCAAAAGCTGAACTCAGGCTAAATTTTGGAAGGTTCTTTAATCTGCTGCCACTACCCTGGAATCAGGTCTATCTTTTCCAAGATCGGATCAGACAAGACCTGATGGTCCAAAGTGTTTGGGTAGCATATGTTTCTATCTTCAATCAACAGTCAAACTTCTTTGAGTTTAACCCCTATCAGATGGGACGACCAGAAGATGATGATGATGTACTGGTCTACAATGATAGTAGACCATCTTGCTGGTCCCTTGGCTGATCAATTTGTGCAGCAGGTGAAGAAAAATTACTATTGATCTGATTAAGGATTCTGAAGTTGTTCTCTCTAGACGTCCTGCTGAGCAACCAGTAGCTAGTCCCATTCCTTCTCCCAGTAGTGTTCTGTTGATATTGCTGACTTCGTGTGTGCTCATAAAGCTTCCGGTGAAACTCTTTCTGTTGGGTTTCTAAGTAACATGCGCAGCGGAATATAGCAATTAAAATTTTAAGAAACCCAAAGCCATGGATCCGTTCATATGATTAAATCAAATACAACAAGATGAATAGAGGAATAACTAACCCTTGATGGCTATGAATTTTCTCTTGATCTTTGGTGGAGAAACCTTGAAGCTTTATCGCGAACAAATCACGAACTTTGCAAGATGATAAAATTCACCCTCTAGCGGTATCCACACTTCGAACGAATATCAAAGGAGCTTCTTGATCTTGGTTGCTAGACTAATATTATGAAACACACTTTCACAATATAATAAAGAACTATATGGAATTTATTTGTGAATTATTTTGTTCCTCAATCAAGGATATCTTAGAACAAAATAATATCTCTCTCAAACTCTTTGAGACTCACAAAATCACTTGTAAATATGGTCTGGCCGAATTGGGGTTTTTATACACAATTAAGACCTATTCCAAATAGGAATCTTGTGCTAAAAACCTTCCTAAATCGAATTAGGAATTTTCCTGTCGGCAGCATCAGGCGCCCGCCTGTAAAGGCCAGGCGCCCGCCTGAATGACCAGAAGGTCCTTGTCTTTCTGGAATTACTTCAGGCGCCCGCCTGGTCTGAACCAAGCGCCCGCTCGGTAGACCAAACAGCTCAGAATGTTTCCAAAATTCCTCCAAGGTCCTTTTGACTCTAAATTCCAATATAGTCCTTTTATTTAAGATTCGTTCTATTGTGTGTGACCCTCTAGGATTATACTAAGTTGGCAATGGGCTCAAACATGATTCCATAAGATATGATTAGGTTCTAGCAAACCGTCATACCTACCCAAATAGTATAACTAGATACAAGATCGCATTCCTCTTAGAATATGTCATAACCTTTTGTCCACGATGTCATTGAACACAAGTCATGGTCAAACAGTCACTTGTTTTGTTCAATACTTTCTCAATTCCGAATATGTTGATAATCCAAATGACATTGATCCAATCAATTCATTTGAGTCCGGCCGAACATTTCATCAAACATCATTCCTACGAGAGGCCCAAGCTTGACATCTCTCCGTGGAGGGACAAATCCATTTAGCTTATATTCTTCCCAACGGGAATCCGATTATGCCAATCATACCCTTTATAACTACCGTGTTAAGGTAGCGTTTGAATATGTCAAACACAATGTTCATCAAGTGGAAGACTATAATAACTTCATGTCTAAGGATTCAAATGACATAACTAATATGAGATATATGTGTGACATAGACCATGACATAAATCTCATAAGCGGGTCATGTCCAGTACCTTGTTCCAAACAAGTACCCATAAATCTAACATGATCATCTCATGATCATTCAGCCTTTATACTAGTGCTTAACAAGTACTAGGAACGGAGATTATTATAAGTAAACATGAACAACAATAATAATCAAACATCTCTTTATTGATATGAAATAAATGATAACAATTACAACGTTTATTAAACGTGCCTAGGGCACCACTACCAACAATCTCCCACTTGCCCTAGGCCCAATCTCCCATGTATCTAATACCCATGGACCTAACATGACCATCATGTTTAGCTTGTGGAAGTCCTTTTGTTAGCGGGTCCGCAACATTGTCATCAGTAGGTACTCTGCATATATTTACGTCTCCCCTATCAATGATCTCTCGAATGATATGAAAACGCCTAAGTATGTGTTTGGATTTCTGATGTGCTCTTGGTTCCTTTGCTTGAACAATAGCACCATTATTGTCGCAATAAAGGTCTATTGGATTAGCAATACTAGGAACCACTTCAAGTTCAGTTATGAACTTTTTAATCCAAACAGCTTCCTTTGCAGCATCCGATGCAGCAATATACTCAGCTTCTGTTGTAGAATCAGCGGTTGTACTTTGCTTGGAACTCTTCCAGCTTACAGCTCCACCATTTAACATAAACACAAAACCCGATTGCGATCGGCTATCATCTTTGTCGGTTTGGAAGCTTGCATCCGTGTAAGCATTACAACGAGATCATCTTCCATTCCTCCATAGACTAAAAAAGAGTCTTTAGTTCTTCTCAAGTACTTAAGAATCGCTTTTACAGCTATCCAGTGATTTTCGCCAGGGTCGGATTGGTATCTACTTGTCATGCTCAAAGCATAAGATACATCCGGCCTAGTACAAATCATGGCATACATGATGGACCCAATTGCCGAAGCATATGGAACATCATTCATTTTCTCACGCTCATCTTTTGTCTTAGGACATTGAGTCTTGCTTAGAGAAACTCCATGTAACACGGGCAAGGTTCCTCTCTTAGAATTTTCCATACGGAATCTTCTAATGACCTTGTCAATGTATGTACTTTGGCTTAAACCAAGTAGCCTCCTTGATCTATCTCTATAGATCTTAATGCCAAGAATATATGCGGCTTCACCCATATCTTTCATTGCGAAGCACTTTCCTAACCAAGTCTTCACAGACTGAAGTGTAGGAATGTCGTTTCCAATGAGCAATATGTCATCCACATATAGATAAGGAATAGCACTATGCTCCCACTAATCTTTTTGTATACACAAGGCTCATCTTCGTTCTTGATGAAACCAAACTCTTTGACCGATTCATCAAAACGGAGATTCCAACTCCTTGAAGCTTGCTTCAATCCATAGATGGATCTTTGCAATTTGCATACCTTAGAATCTTGTTCAAAACCTTCTGGTTGTGTCATATACACATCCTCTTGGAGTTTTCCATTCAGGAAAGCGGTTTTGACATCCATCTGCCATATTTCATAGTCATGATATGCGGCAATGGCAAGCAAAATTCTTATAGACTTGATCATTGCTACGGGTGAAAAGGTCTCATCATAGTCAATACCATGAACTTGCCTATAACCTTTCGCTACAAGCCTAGCTTTGTAAGTATGCACCTTCCCATCCATGTCAGTCTTCTTCTTGAAGACCCATTTGCATCCTATGGTTTTTACACCTTCGGGTGCATCAATCAAATTCCAAACTTGATTGTCTTGCATGGATTGCAATTCGGATTCCATGGCTCCAAGCCACTTGTCCGAATCAGGAGAAGACATCGCCTCTTGGTAGGTTGACGGTTCATCATTCTCAATGATTTCTACCTCATTACTATCCGTTACGAGAAATCCATATCTCTCGGGCTCGGATCGTAACCTACTAGATCTGCGAGATGCTTGTGTATTTTGAACAGGTTCCACAATTCCTTGTGGTTCTTGTTCTTGTTCCACCATTGGTTCAATGTTATTTTCTGGGTCTCGAATTTCTTCAAGATTTATTTTACTCCCACTGATTTCTTTGGAGAGAAACTCTTTCTCTAGGAAGACACCAGTTCGGGCAACAAACACTTGTTGTCCTCTCGGTTGTAAAAGTAATATCCTTTAGTTTCCTTAGGATATCCCACGAAAATACATTTATCAGATTTGTGTGCTAGTTTGTCAGAGATGAGTCTCTTGACATAAACTTCGCAACCCCAGATCCTCATGAAAGATAAACTAGGTTTCTTTCCACTCCACATCTCATATGGAGTCTTTGGAACCGATTTAGTTGGAACTTGATTTAGTGTGAAAGCAGCGGTTTCTAGAGCGTAACCCCAAAAGGATATTGGAAGATCAACTTGACTCATCATTGATCGAACCATGTCTAACAAAGTCCGATTCCTCCTCTCGGACACACCATTCCATTGTGGTGTTCCAGGTGGAGTCAATTGTGAAACTATTCCACAATTCTTTAGATGATCATCAAATTCTTGACTTAAGTATTCTCCACCTCGATCTGATCGAAGTGCCTTTATACTTTTGCCAAGTTGTTTTTCTACTTCATTTTGAAATATTCTAAATATCTCAAATGCTTCACTTTTATGTTTCATTAGGTAAACATACCCAAATCTACTATAATCATCAGTGAAGGTTATGAAGTATTGAAATCCTCCCCTAGCATTGCTACTTAATGGTCCGCATACATCGGAATGTATCAACCCCAATAAGTCGCTTGCCCTTTCACCCAACTTGGTAAAAGGTGTCTTAGTCATTTTTCCAAGAAGACACGACTCACAAGTATCATATGACTCTAAGTCACATGAACCCAAAAGTCCGTCCCCATGGAGTTTTGAGATACGCTTCTCATTAATATGACCAAGACGGCAATGCCACAAATAAGTATGATTTACATCATTAGGTTTAGATTTCTTATTTACATGATAGACATTATTTTCATTCTTGACATCCAAGATATAAAGGCCATTAAATGAATTAGCAATACCATAAAGCACATCATTTAAATAAATAGAAAATTTCTTATTCTCAATAAGAAACTTAAAACCTTCATTATCCAAACAAGAAATTGAAATAATATTTCTGCTTAAATCCGGAACATAATAACAATTGTTCAAAACAAGAATTAATCCGGAAGGTAAAGTGACTTCATAAGTCCCTACGGCTAATGCAGCAACTCTTGCTCCATTTCCCACGCGTAGATCTACTTCACCTTCTTTAAGCAGTCTCCTATTCTTTAGTCCCTGCACATTTAGACAAATGTGAGAACCACATCCGGTATCCAATACCCAAGAATCAGTGGTAGAAAGGAGAATATCTATCATATAGATACCTGAAGTCGACGCAGCCTTGCTGCTCTTCTTCTTCTTTTGCTCTTCCAAGAAAGCCTTGCAATTACGTTTCCAATGACCAATTTCTTGACAATGGAAACAGATTGCATCCTTTTGTGAATCAGGTTTTGCCTCAGAAGCCTTGGCAACCTTTGCCTTGCTTATCTTGGGTTTGACAACTTTTGCCTTACCCTTTCCTTTGGCACTAGCCTTCTTCCCATCATGAACCAAGAGCACAGGAGAACCTTTCTCCACAATTTTCATCTCTGCAGTTTTGAGCATCCCATGCAACTCAGAGAGATTCTTATCCATTCCATGCATGTTATAATTCATCACAAACTGATTATAACTTTTAGGCAATGAATTAAGAATGAGATCCGTGGCTAGCTCCAATGGGATTGGATAGCCAAGTTTCTCAAGGTGCTCTACATAACCTTTCATTTTAAGAAAGTGAGGACTCACTTGTTGCCCTTCATTCATTTTGCTAGTAGTAAATGCAACAATGGTCTTGTACCTCTCTTGCCTAGCTTTCTCTTGAAACATGGTTCTCAACTCCACGCCTATCTCATAGGCTTCCAAATGTTTCAAACTTTGTTGGAGTTTTGAACACATAGCAGCAAGCATGAGACAACTTACATCTCTAGAATCATTACGATGTTTCTTGTAATTGTCTCTTTCTACCCTAGGGGCAGTAGGCGGTGGTTCAGCAGAGAGAGGCCCATCGAGAATGTACAACTTATCCTCTTGCCTAAGAACAATTCTTATGCTTCGGATCCAATCCATAAAGTTTGTACCATTCTCTTCGAGCTTATCCTTCTCAAGGATCGATCGCAACGACATTGATTGAGTGTTATTAGTCATTATCTACAAATATGCAAAATTTCCAAAATTTAATAAGTACCGATTTTCATTAAAGAGATAAATAATGTATTTTTAAACAAAATACTCCCACTAAATTATATAACCTTCTTATACATCCAATGTATAATATAATTTAATTGGGTTAAGATCCAACTTTAATTTAATTTCAAGTCCGCTAAGGCGGATTACACAAAATCAAATTAATTAGGTAGACAACTCTTGTCAATCATATCTCATATGACTCTTAATTCCTTTTATGAGATTCTTTTAGAAATCCAATTTCAAAAGCATGTTAAACCTCATCTTTGCCTAGGCCCAAAACTGTTTTGACGCCCAATTAAGTCTAACCATTTAAACGCATAGTTAATGTGTCCCGCTAGGGCGTGCCCACATTATCTATCTTGCTCAAACATAAATAAATTTAATGCACCTCGCTAGGGCGAATCTACATTAAAATCACTCATGTACTAACAAGTGTTTAATCATGGCATGGCAATAAAAGACTTAAAACTTTCTTTGAAGGTTCATCACATATAGCATATAACACATTTATGAGCACATAATATAAACATGTTACACATCAAGTTTAGCCACTAAATTAATCCCATTAATTTAAGCATAATATTTATGTGTCATTAGTTTCTCTATAATTATGAGGATGAGACTATTTCAACTTTGGTTATTATCTCCAAATCAAGACAACAAGAAGTGCGGTCGAACTAAGCCATTAGGCAACCACAATCCCGCACTAATTCAAGAAACCAAGAAAGTAGTCCATGTGGCCGAAACTAAGCAATAGATGGTCTCGATGAACGTAGGCCAATTGCATTCACAATTCCACATGGATCTCCAATCATTGAATCAAGAACTTTGTTTCTCAATTTTAGCAATTATGAACTCTTCATAATTCTAACTTCGTTTTATCTTTGAAACTTTGATTGCGATCAATTTTGGGAAACACAATCTCGATGAACGCAGATTAGCCATCCAAAACTTGAACCAATCTAGGAATCACAAGACTAAAACAAATAGGAAAATCAAACCCCAAAATCCACACACAAACCAACTACCCAAGACCCATTCCAGATCAGCAAGTCTGAAGTGGTCTTGTTACTGGTTTTGTCGGATTTATCGAAAAATTCCAGAATCAGATTTTGAACAAAATCAGAACATTCTGGCCTAGCGAGCGCGCGCCTGGTCCAGCACGGGCGGGCGCCTGAAGCGAGCGCGCGCCTGGTCCAGCGCGGGCGGGCGCCTGAATGGTCAGAATGGTATGGAATTTTCAAGTTCGAAAATTTTGTCTCAAAATTATTTTTTCCCCGATTATTAAACTTTGATCCAATCAAAAATCAATAATCGAAATAATTCAAAATCCACCATAATTTTTATTGCGATTGAATCGCGCGATTAAAGTTGAAAAAACAATAAACCACATAAAATCACAAAACACATAAACATCATATAATCCAATATTCATATCATGCTTGGCACATAAACAATTTATATACACACAACATGATCCAAGTATTGAATTAATCAACATGAACCGGGCTCTGATACCACTGTTGGGTTTCTAAGTAACATGCGCAGCGGAATATAGCAATTAAAATTTTAAGAAACCCAAAGCCATGGATCCGTTCATATGATTAAATCAAATACAACAAGATGAATAGAGGAATAACTAACCCTTGATGGCTATGAATTTTCTCTTGATCTTTGGTGGAGAAACCTTGAAGCTTTATCGCGAACAAATCACGAACTTTGCAAGATGATAAAATTCACCCTCTAGCGGTATCCACACTTCGAACGAATATCAAAGGAGCTTCTTTGATCTTGGTTGCTAGACTAATATTATGAAACACACTTTCACAATATAATAAAGAACTATATGGAATTTATTTGTGAATTATTTGTTCCTCAATCAAGGATATCTTAGAACAAAATAATATCTCTCTCAAACTCTTTGAGACTCACAAAATCACTTGTAAATATGGTCTGGCCGAATTGGGGTTTTTATACACAATTAAGACCTATTCCAAATAGGAATCTTGTGCTAAAAACCTTCCTAAATCGAATTAGGAATTTTCCTGTCGGCAGCATCAGGCGCCCGCCTGTAAAGGGCCAGGCGCCCGCCTGAATGACCAGAAGGTCCTTGTCTTTCTGGAATTACTTCAGGCGCCCGCCTGGTCTGAACCAAGCGCCCGCTCGGTAGACCAAACAGCTCAGAATGTTTCCAAAATTCCTCCAAGGTCCTTTTGACTCTAAATTCCAATATAGTCCTTTTATTTAAGATTCGTTCTATTGTGTGTGACCCTCTAGGATTATACTAAGTTGGCAATGGGCTCAAACATGATTCCATAAGATATGATTAGGTTCTAGCAAACCGTCATACCTACCCAAATAGTATAACTAGATACAAGATCGCATTCCTCTTAGAATATGTCATAACCCTTTTGTCCACGATGTCATTGAACACAAGTCATGGTCAAACAGTCAACTTGTTTTGTTCAATACTTTCTCAATTCCGAATATGTTGATAATCCAAATGACATTGATCCAATCAATTCATTTGAGTCCGGCCGAACATTTCATCAACATCATTCCTACGAGAGGCCCAAGCTTGACATCTCTCCGTGGAGGGACAAATCCATTTAGCTTATTATTCTTCCCAACGGGAATCCGATTATGCCAATCATACCCTTTATAACTACCGTGTTAAGGTAGCGTTTGAATATGTCAAACACAATGTTCATCAAGTGGAAGACTATAATAACTTCATGTCTAAGGATTCAAATGACATAACTAATATGAGATATATGTGTGACATAGACCATGACATAAATCTCATAAAGCGGGTCATGTCCAGTACCTTGTTCCAAACAAGTACCCATAAATCTAACATGATCATCTCATGATCATTCAGCCTTTATACTAGTGCTTAACAAGTACTAGGGACGGAGATTATTATAAGTAAACATGAACAACAATAATAATCAAAACATCTCTTTATTGATATGAAATAAATGATAACAATTACAACGTTTATTAAACGTGCCTAGGGCACCACTACCAACAATCTCCCACTTGCCCTAGGCCCAATCTCCCATGTATCTAATACCCATGGACCTAACATGACCATCATGTTTAGCTTGTGGAAGTCCTTTTGTTAGCGGGTCCGCAACATTGTCATCAGTAGGTACTCTGCATATATTTACGTCTCCCCTATCAATGATCTCTCGAATGATATGAAAACGCCTAAGTATGTGTTTGGATTTCTGATGTGCTCTTGGTTCCTTTGCTTGAACAATAGCACCATTATTGTCGCAATAAAGGTCTATTGGATTAGCAATACTAGGAACCACTTCAAGTTCAGTTATGAACTTTTTAATCCAAACAGCTTCCTTTGCAGCATCCGATGCAGCAATATACTCAGCTTCTGTTGTAGAATCAGCGGTTGTACTTTGCTTGGAACTCTTCCAGCTTACACTTTCATCCTCTGAGTCAATCAATGATGACAAGATGCCAATCAGCATAATTTACAAGAAGCCCTCAACTCCTGCTGCTGCTTTATCATTTGCTGAGGCCTTTGATGATTCAGTACTGATCAGTGATAACTCTGATCGCAGTCATGGAGGAGGTTCTGCTGACAAAAGTTCTGCTGATAAATCTGTTGAACAGATTGTTGAGAAATCTTCTGACACTAAACCTGCTGATGAAACCAGTGCTGCTGATGAGCACTTGGTTAATCAAGTTGAGGAAACTGTGGAAACTCATCCTCTGATTGTAAGGGAAGGCCAACTTGCATCAATTAAGCAAACTAATGACACTCAAGTTGCTGATGAAGTTGTTGTTGAGAATTTGCCGATTTCAGGAGGAGAAGTTGCTGATGCAGATACTGTCGATGAGCCAACTTTAGAAACTCATCATTCTGAGCCAACTGCTGACACTCAGATCATTCCAGCAATTGCTGATATTATTCCAGCCTCTGTCTCTACTGATGTAATTTTTGTTGAACCCACTAGCTTGAGAGAGGTTGTTGAATTGGGAGGAGGAATTGATGACAATATGGCTGCCATAGATGCCATGATTGCTGCTGATCTGCAATTTGAGGAACTTCAGGTTGCTTTATTTGCTTATGATTCCTTCCCCCTATTGCCTGCTCCTGATGCTGTTCCTTCTCCTGCTGTTGAAGCTGTTCCTAGAGCTCCTGATGCTGTTGATGCCGCTGCTGCTGAGAAAGCTCAGATGAAATAGATCCTGATGACTATGTGGAGCTGCCGGCCTTTATGGATGAAGACGCCAAAGATTCTGCTCCACCTCTTAAGTACAACTATGAGCTTCACGCCAAGGAGATTATCAGCTCAAACTGGTACACAACCAGCGTCTCCATTCCTATTGACAGGTTTGCCAGACCACTATTTCCTCCTCATCAGCCGATCATGTCATTTCTCTCTACTTTTCAAAGAATTCCTTCTCCATTCGGCAAAGAGCATCCCACTGTAACCAAGCATCCTTTCATTGCTGGTTCCACCGCAAGTGAAAAGTTAGTCTTCATGCCTTGGTTTAAGGTAAATTTTAAAAGGAAGAAAGGGAAGACTCCCCAGGTATTTAAGATAAAGGAGAAAGCCCCAGTTTATGAACCGCGACATCTTTTGCCTGGTAAATTGAAAATAGGTGGTGCAGTTCATCTCCCTGGTCCATCTCTTAAGGAAGTATGCATCACAACCAATGGTTGGCTGAGAAGATGCATGATGATCAATGACGAGCTCTTTGACATCCTTGAGTATCATGCTGCTGACTCAAGAGGGATTCTTAACTTTGTCAAATCTGATGTCCTAGCATTGACTCTCCCTATGTTTCATCCTCGACAGCGTACTGACCACCATGTCTTTACTTCAAGATTAATGATTGCAAATCTGGTTAACATGATTCTTGAAGGTCGTGCCTGCTTGAACTTCATCTTGGCCTTATTTCTTTCCATGGAAAACAATGGTATTTTTCATCTGCCGAGAGATCGTGAGATAATTATCCATCCTGACTTTCCTCTGCCGATCTTCCATGATGATTTTGCTGCCGATTTCATTACTTCCACCTCTGTTCCTGCTGAGTTCTTTCCTGCTGATGAATATGCTGCTGATGCTGCCTTCCTTCAACAAGTTTTGCCTATGCCTCCTGCTCCAGCTTCTGTTCCTTTTTCTCCATTGCTGATAGTGCTGTCTTCTGATGACGAATTGCCGATGGTGGCCTCTGCTGATGTTGTGACATCCCAAAATTAAGTACGAGATTTTGGAAATTAAGCACGGCGAATTGGGACGGATAAAAATGTAAATGAAATAGAAAATGGGTCGGATGGGCTTTAATATATGAATTTGTGGTGGGGCCCATACATTAAAAAAATTGGTTGACAGCAAATTGGTTCTTACGTGGCCTTTGCATAGGTATTGTGATCAGTAACTTAGTCTTAGCATGAGGTGGAACAATTGGAGGATTTCATCTTGTGACTCACTTTAAATCACTACCAAATATAAAGGCAATATTATACCCATGTTTCATTGTATGAGAGAAATAAGTCACCCAATATGCTGGTTAGTGTTTTTGCGAGCCCAGTACAATTATGGAGACGATAGGCATGGTTCGATCGAGCAATTATTTACTAGTCGGGTTTAAGCGATTTTGAAGTAAGAGAGACTACGCAGTATTGATTCCGTGTCTTTTTTTTATACCCGTCTTATCGTAGTACTCCATTTTATTGATATGTAGTTCATTTGGTCGGTCCCGTTTGATTATTGCATTGGAATTGAACTTGCTCGGTTAATGTTATGATTATTTGAAAAGCATGATTTATGTGTTATTGGTTCTCAAATATGAGATTGGTTTTATGGAATATTTTCAATGTAGCTAATTACGTAACGATAGCAGTGGACTTGGTTATTCTGTTTGCGTTGGGTCCGGCTCCGAGAGGGCGGCCAACGATTGAATTTGTGTATCATTGTTAAGTCACTGGACCTAAACATAATTAGGACATCGGACTGTAACATATGATTGGTTGAAATTATGAAATGAGTCTCATTGGAATGTCCATTTTTATAATATCATGGATATTGTTATTTGGTGTTTGTGTTCCATTGGCTTCTGTGATATTGTGTATCCCCTTTCTTACTGAGCCCCCCAGCTCACCCCCCTCCAGTTTCAGTTTTGCAGTTAAGTGATAATCGGGATGAAAGGATTGGGGCGGAGCAGTTTATAGAGCATTTGGGCTGATTAGTGATATTTTGTATAGTATTTTAGAGTTGTAAAATTGTGATAATTTGATATTTATGGGATTTAGAATTTTTTGGGGTGTTACAGTTGGTATCAGAGCAGTACCCCCGACCTTAAGGCTTTTGAGCTAGCTCGGGGAAAAGATCTTGGGGTATTCGCATAAGATCATCGAGAGCTAGATTAAGTAGAACTCGGGGACGAATTCTTTTTAAGGAGGGTAGATTGTGACATCCCAAAATTAAGTACGAGATTTCGGAAATTAAGCACGACGAATTGGAACGGATAAAAATGTAAATGAAATAGAGAATGGGTCGGATGGGCCTTAATATATGAATTTGTGGTGGGGCCCATATATTAAAAAAATTGGTTGACAGCAAATTGGTTCTTACGTGGCCTTTGCATAGGTATTGTGATCAGTAACTTAGTCTTAGCATGAGGTGCAACAATTGTAGGATTTCATCTTGTGACTCACTTTAAATCACTACCAAACATAAAGGCAATATTATACCCATGTTTCTTTGTATGAGAGAAATAAGTCACCCAATATGCTGGTTAGTGTTTTTGCGAGCCCAGTACAATTATGGAGACGATAGGCATGGTTCGATCGAGCAATTATTTACTAGTCGGGTTTTAGCGATTTTGAAGTAAGGGAGACTACGCAGTATTGATTCCGTGTCTTTTTTTATACCCGTCTTATCGTAGTACTCCATTTTATTGATACGTAGTTCATTTGTTCGGTCCCGTTTGATTATTGCTTTGGAATTGAACTTGCTCGGTTAATGTTATGATTATTTGAAAAGCATGATTTATGTGTTATTGGTTCTCAAATATGAGATTGGTTATATGGAATAGTTGCGATGTAGCTAATTATGTAACGGTAGCAGTGGACTTGGTTATTCTATTTGCATTGGGTCCGGCTCCGAGAGGGCGGCCAATGATTGAATTTGAGTATCATTGTTAAGTCACTGGACCCAAACATAATTAGGACATCGGACTGTAAAGTATGATTGGTTTAAATTACGAAATGAGTCTCATTGGAATGTCCATTTTTATAATATCATGGATATTGTTATTTGGTGTTTGTGTTCCATTGGCTTCTGTGATATTGTGTATCCCCTTTCTTACTGAGCCCTCCAGCTCACCCCCCTCCAGTTTCAATTTTGCAGTTAAGCAATGATCGGGATGAAAGGATTGGGGCGGAGCAGTTTATAGAGCATTTGGGCTGATTAGTGATATTTTGTATAGTATTTAGAGTTGTAAAATTGTGACAATGAAGATTTTGTACCATCTCTAATGGTCCAATCTGCAGAGAGTTTTGTCACGCTGATTATTATTGAGAAGCCGGTTACGTTAAACAGTCTATATGAATACCTCCGCTTTGGAGACGGCGATTTCTCAAATCAGCAAGTGCCTGCCACTCGTGCTGATTTTGGTGATTTGGGTCTTTCTCTTGCCGACCTAGTTAGGGACACCCATCGATATCTTGCTGATAATATTCTTAAGTTCAATCAGGAGGAGGAAAATAGAAGAATCAAAGACTTAAAGGAGCTTTTGGCTGATAGAAAAACTAGACTGATAAATCTTTCTGAATCCTTGGGAGCTACGCATTCCATTCAGAGGCAACTAGTTGATGACCAAAGACTGCAGATCAGAAGCTTGGAGAAAGCTGAAAAAGAGTTATTTGCTGCCAAGACCACTCTTGCTGATGCTCAACTGAAGATTGCAGCACTTGAAGCCAATAACCTAATGCTGACTGAAAGATTGCAAAGTGCTCAAAGAAATCAGAAGAGGAAAGTTGATAAAGAGAAAGCCAGAGCAAAGAAGAAGGCCAGACATTCTGAATCTACATCAAAGGCTGCTGACCAGCAAGAGGACCCTCCCAAGTCTTGAGTCAATATAGCCAATGATATAGATATCCTGAAGACCTTCAAAGATATATCCAAGACTTCTTTGCTAACCATTATTGCTTCTGTTTGTGTGTATGCTTATTTTATGTTATGCTCTTATAATATATATGCTGCTCTTCATGCTAACTTTGTTTTGCAGATTATTATTTCTCTGCTGATCATTGTAATCAGCGGTCCATTTTCTTTTCCTATCGTATTTATTTTATTGTATTTTTATTTATTTACCTTTACTAAGACATCAAGTGTGACTTGGCTTAGGGAATGAAAATAAAAAGATTACTTTTTGAATACATTCTTTTACTAATGTAAGATAGATGTCCTTGTTTAGGGTGATTGGACTTAAGCAATTAGGAGGAGATTGTTGTTCAATATATGTATAGGTCCTAGAATTGCTTAATCCCAATCATGTTTAACACTTAGGATCCCCCAATTTTATTAGAACCTTTCTTATGTACTCTTAGGATTCTTTGTGACCAGCACAGGTGTATAACAATCTATTCAATCAAGGCAAACCAACCAGAGGACATCAAAGAAGCAAATCGGCAATCTAGCATTCAAGTTGCCGATCAAATTACTACTTAGTTCATAAAACAAGTTACCGACAACATGATAATCAGCAAGGACAGTCTGGACTTTACTGGTAGTCAGGTTTCATCGTTCTACCTTAAAGTCAACTTTACGGATTGTCTTTGTCCTTTTTATACTGTCTTATCTGAAAGTAGTTTAACTGCTCTGTCATGATTACTGCGCCGTCTGACACCGAGCTATTTTTAGCTCTACTCTGTCTCTACTTGCTTTTTGCAGGTAACCGGTTGGGACAAAAGGGTCTTTACCCATTAGACTTTACAGGGATGCGTGTACATCAAATCTTCGCCATTAATGCTGAAGATACCGCATTTAATGATCCTCACCTACCCGGCTGGAAATTCAAATTACAAGCCTTCTTCTCCAAGACTCAAGTCAATAACTCCTCATATAAATAGAGGACTCAGAGCATTGAAGAAGGTTGGTGAAATTAGTGCATTGAATAAAGTTGATTGTTTAGAGCATTCATTGAAGCTCAAACATTATGTCCAGATAATCATTAGAATATTTAATAGGACATACACTTGTGCACAAACTCATCACATTGTCAATATTCCCAAACTAGATTATTATAAGGAATATACTGATAAGTTTTTCATACACCCACCTGAGTGAGATAAGTTCTCTTGGACTTGCCACTCAAAAACACTTGGTCAGTATTTGTATCACGATCCATTAGTGATCTCTAGAGTTTAGGTCTTTGTAACCGGCAAAGCCGTGCTTGTAATAGACTAGAGATATCTAATAGTGCTCGTAACCCAAATCCAAGTTCTGACCAAACTTGGTAGAGGACGTAGCAGTATTTACACTGTGAACCTCTCCAAATACCTGTGTCCAACTTGTGTTTACTTTATCTCTGTTCTGATCTTGCCGGTTTGGAAACCTATCACCGGCAACTCATTATATTACATACTGATTCATTGTTATTTCCTTTGACCAATCTCTTGAAACTGCTTTGAACTTTTAGAAATCACTTTGTGTTTAAACCAAGCTCTCAAAACCTTTTCATACTGATTTTGTGTGAGTTAAACTTAGTCACATCTTCTCCGCTGTGCTTACTGATAATAGTTTGCAAACTGATTAGTGACTTTGCATTTATAAAGTGTTTCTTTGAAAAGTTTTAATTAGGCTATTCACCCCCCCCCCCTCTAGCCTATTTTCCTACCAATTGGGCCTAACACTTGTCATTCCACCTCCTTGTAAAATCAATAAAGGACTCATTGTCCCTTTGGGTGGTGTTCTCAAGCTCTTTCTTTGTCGAGCGGTGAGTGGTGTTGCCTTGGTATTGAGTTTTGAAAGCAAGCATGGTGGAAACCCAATCAAGACGGATTGTGAGTGGGAGATTTGCATACCAATCCTTTGCATCCCCCTCAAGAGTAAGAGGGAAACATTGTGCCATCACTTTTTGGAGAGACCTTTTTCGGAACCATAGCCCATATGTAAGTCTCAATGTGGGCCATCGAACAAGAGTTGCCCTTGAATTTGCTGATGTCGGGCATCTTGAACTTGTCGAGGAGAGCAGCCATTGTGCTCATGAGAATGGATGACTGATAAAGGCTTGTGTCGGAGCATTTCCCCAAGTTGAGACCATTGAAGCATTGGTCTATGTAAGCCATGGTTGAATCAACATCTTGTGATCCTTGTTCTCGGTGCTTGGTTCCCCCATTTTCTTGGTACGGGCACTAACATAAGGGCTTTCAAACAAACCCTTAGTCCACTCGGACTCATCGTTGTCATCTTTGTCTTTACCCTTGGAAAGCTTCGTGAGCTTGGCCTTCATTTGGTCCATTTCGGCTTCGTGAGCCTCCCTTTGATTGTCAATGTAGGATTGCCAAAGATCATCTTTGCATTGGGCCTCCTTATTGAGAGTGTAGGCTTGCTCTTGGAGAGTTTGGACCATATCTGAGAGTTGCTCAAGAGACATGGTGTTGTTGGTGTTGGAGTTGCCGACCATTGATGTTGTAGGAGCTGTTGGAGTGATCAATTCATGAACTAGCCGGTTTGCTGAATCTCGGTAGATGCGGTAAGTACCAATTGGACCTAAATGGAAGAAGAGGCCCTTGTCAGTCTTGAGTAACACTTTCGGTCCATGAAGAGGCTAGAACACACAGTGGGCACACGACTCAAACCACGTAAAGAAAAAGACTCTTTTTTTTATAAGTCGGAGGGATGGAATCCCATTTGGGTTTTCTAAGAAAAAATAATGGAATTGTCACACTAGTATATAGACCTTCTCGCGGTCCCATATACTCATCGGATTCCACCACGTTTGTGAATCCTACACGTGTCGGGATTAAACTAAATTAATGTAGTAAAGCATACATGCGGGGACGGATTTTTATTTTCGTCCATAATAACCACTTGGGGATGGAGTTTTATTTCATCCATGATAACCACTTGTTTCTCTTGGAAACGGCATGTATGATTTGAAAACATTAGTTTAGGGAAATCTCAGCACATGAAAACCTACTTGGTCACGGAGTGTTAAACCCTAACTAGAATTGTGTTGGCTTGTGCTCGGTTAAAGAGAGACTTAAGGTCACCCCCGGCATGTAGTCACGAACTACGACACGGGCTGAGGTTTACCGCTTCGAGAGAGTCAAGGTCGGGTGGAGCTTGAAACTCTCTAGGACGGGCCTTGACGGGTTTGGGGTTATGAACTTGTGCGACTCGATAGTGAGCAATTGATAGGATTTTGTGCATGTAGTGTGAGGTCCAACAAGTGACAAAATATTTTTTACCTTTTTTTTTAAACAAAAGAAAAGCAAATAAGCACGTAATTTACAACTTTCGAATCACCCGTGTGACCGATAAAAAACACAAAATAAAATAGTTAAATGTTCTGAGTCAGTCCTGATGCAGGCAACTGTGCCCACACCCCATTATTCTGCTCTGTTTTGGAAACCTGTTCCTGTTCTGGAAAACCGCCCAGAAGCGTGCTCCTTTGGTATGTGTCATGGGATGCGTGCGCATTGCGCAAAGTCTCTGGGGACACTGGGACTCAGGGGATTGACCTGGTCCTGAATATATTTTTGAACCCCTGCAAAGATAATTAGCATAGAAAAATAAGAATAGGAAGAACATATGGGAAGTGGGCGATTCTGGTCTCTGATGTGAGACGCGCGCGCCTTAGGCCAAGAAGGTCAGAGGCGCACGCTTCCCACCATCAGGAACCAGAATGCCTAAAAAATGTGGACTACAAACAAAACGCAAGCTTAACCCTCAAGCAGTCCCCAGCGGAGTCGCCATTATAGATACCTCGGGAAAACCACAACTTGGCTAGAGCGGTGAATTATCCTAGGATGTCTATTTTGGTTTTAGTTGTTTAGCGTCGCCACTTATGTTTTTAATGGAACATAAGAAAAACCTAATATTTAGCCTATGTTTTGATACGAAAATCAGAGATTCTTGTTATGAGGTTCGGGGGTTAGATTACGAGATGGGAAGTACTTAAACACCCATCTCGCCCAACTAATGTTGGTCTTGCTTGTTCGTAGTCTACATAAAAAATGTTCTTCCTATTCTTTGATAATGATAAAAGGGGTTTAAAAAGGGGTTTTGAATGTGGGGAGATAGCTCCTTAACCAACTTCAATGTAATGAAGTTATCTTTGGTGTTATGTCCCAAAATGTTTTGGGTGATTGCACGTTTTGATAAAGTAAAAGAAAGATAATGGAGATGAAGTAGAGAGAAGAGAGAAAAGAGTAGTATTACCTAGACTTCAAGGAGCTTCAAGTTCTTCTTTGGGGAAAATACTCAAAATGCCTTAAAGTATAGTTTTGTTATCAAAAGTCCTCTTTTTGGTAGAGTTTTCTTATGTTGAAAAAGTCTCCTTTTTGGTAGAGTTTTCTTATGTTGAAAAAGTCTCCCTTTGAAAGGTTGGAGAAGAGGGGTTTTTATAGTTGAAAACAAGATGTTTTTTGTGCCAAAACGAAGTCACAAAGATCAGTTTCCCGTGCAAAATCATGTAAAATGAGCAAGGGAGGGATTCTTGGAGAAAATCTGTAACTGACGCCCAGATGCGCGCGCCTCTTGCCTTGAGGACGGGATGCGCGCGCGTCTGGCCTATAGAGGCGGAGGCGCGTGACTTTGAAATGACTTTTTTGATAGAATGAACTAGGAAGTCAGCACTGTTATTCAGTTTAGTCCCTGGACTTAACAGAGTCAATCAGGAACTTAACGAAAGTAACAGAAACTAACAAAAAACACTAACAATAGGAAGAAACACAAAATCAAATGTGCAATCGGGGTGAGCGGTCCAAGGCGGGTGTCTACATCACCTTATGGTTTTTAAGACTTAAGGTAGAACAGTCAAGTTCTAAAATTGATTATCTTTCATGAATTGCCCCTTTAGATTTCATGACTCCAAGTCATTCATCTAAATCCAGAGTGGATAATGCATCTTGATAGGTAGTAGGTCAATCATTCTCAATGATATCTTCCTTATTACTTTCTATTACGAGAAATCAATACTTCTTGTTATAGATAGTATCCTATCATATATGAAAATAACTTGTGTATACTTGAACGAATTTCCACAACTCCTTGTGAAACTTTGTTCAACTTCCATCTTAGGTTCTATGTTATTTTCTAGGTCTCAAAATCTTTGAGATACACTTTACTCCCACTAGTTCTTTAGAGATAAACGATTTATCTAGAAAGTACTATTTTGAGTTACAAACGATTTGTACTCTTAAAGGGATGTAAAATTAATATCCTTAAGATATCCCATGAAAGTATATTAACTAGATTTAGGTGTGATTTTGTCAAAGACAATACTTTTCACAAAAGTATCACATCACAAATCTTTATAAAAGACAAACAAAGTTTTCTTTCATTCCATATCTCATATGGTATGACGAACCTCCTTAGATGAAACTCAAATTAGTGTAAGCGCAACTGTTTTCAGCATAAAATCCAGAAGTTTAATTGAAGATCAATATGACTTATCATGAGGCAAAAAACTGTAGTTTGCACACAATCTATAAACTTCTGTAACATGAGCCGTACGGCTCATCCCTAGGCGTACACCTAGTTTGCAGCCATACGCTTGTTGTTTTCAGAGCCGTACACTTGTTGTTTTCAGATTCTGTTTTTCTTATTCTGCAGACTTTCTGCGGAATTCTCATAAAGTTCATTGTTCAAATATTCGTTACTTTGATCAGATCAGAGTATTTTAATATTTTTCCATGAGATATCGAAATCCTTTCTAGCATTGTTACTTTAATGAAATATATACATCAATATGTATTAGTTCAAAAGAGTATTTACCTTTTACTACTATTTGTAAGAGGTGTCTTAATCAATTTTCAAGATTCACATATATCACATGATTCGAAATCATGTGAATTTAAAAGTCCGTCCCATGAAATTTTAGATATGTGTTTCTTATCATTTGATCGAGACTTTAATGCCATAAAATGTAATGCTTACATACTTAGATTCAGATTTTCATTATTTACATTATACTTATTATTTTGTCCTTCCAAGATAAGGATATAAAGTCCCATTATAAGATTAGCAATACAATAAAGCAAATCATATTAAATGGAGCACCTTATTATTTGAAATAAGAAATATCCATAATCTTCTAATGAAGAAACCAAAATAATATTTCTACTTAAAATAGGAACATCACAACATTTGTTCAAAACAAATATGAACTCACTAGGTAAAGACACTTCGCAAGTTCTTATGATTAATGTTGCAACTTTTGCATCATTATCAACACATAGGTTAATCATTACCCTTTTAAGTAGTCTTTCTATTTCTCAAGTCTTACACATTTATACAAATGTGGGATCCATATCCGGTATCCAATACCTAAGAACGTAGAAGTAGAATATTAACATAAATACTTGAATTGGTAGTCCTACTACCCTTCCTTTTGATCTTTTAATTCAAATTTTAATTTCTCATATGGTCAATCACATTGCCATGGTAGGAATTATATTCTTTGGATTTTTGGTTTAGCCACAACTATTACTTTAGGCTTGACAAACTATTGTCTTTCCTTTATCTTAAATCATTTTCTTTATTAACCTTTAGAGTTTGAGAAGGTCTTTATCTTGTATTAAGTCTAGCATTTTTAAACACCAAATATCGCTTATGAATTAATATCAAATCCATTGTTAGTTCCAAACTAACTTGATTATCAAGCCTTTCAAGGTGATCAATATGTCTCTCCAAGTTCAAAACATGAGAACTTATTGATATACCTTTCAATTTGCCTTTCTTGCTTGTAGGAACGCTTCCTACGTGATTGCTTATTACATACGCATTCATGTGTTTTAGATACTTCTAAAGTTATAAACATTTGGTAGCAAGTTGTAGGACAATTGATATCCATAGATTCATCCACATGTTTCTAATTTATGTCTTTGTCCGTCCTTAAGACATTAGGTTTCTTAGGAATAGGATTTATTAAGAATTCATAACTTCCGTTCTTGCTTTAAAACAATTCTTAAGCTCATGACTATGTCAAGGAAGTTAATCTCATTTTCTTAAGTGGGGTCTATCGCAGTAATTAATCATGATTATAGTTTAAGATATTCTATAAAATATGCAAATAAATATACACATATATTTCATACCATTATCATTTAGAGATATATAATGTATTTCATAAATACTCCCACTAAATTATACACATTCAAATACAATAATTGTATAATATAATTTAAATGGGCTAAGATCCATATTTCACTTGATTTGTGAGTCTGCTTTGGCATGAACCTCAAAAACAAGCTATTTAGATAGATAACTCTTTATCAATCACATCACATGTGATTCTTAGATCATTTATGGGATTTGGACATCTTATGTCTTACATGTTTTAATCTCATCTTATGCCTTTGGCCCATAACCGTTATGATAGCCTAATTAAGTTTGACTACTTTAAATGTATAGACAACCTTTTCCTCATCTTGCTTCTCATTGATAGAATGATGTGCCCTGCTTTGGCAGATAAACCACATCGAAACGATCAAGATTTCACAGGTGTTTAAATCGTGGATGGCATAAAACTTAAAATTTTGTGAAGGTTAATTTACATAGAGACATGCATCATATATTTAATTATGTCAAACAAAATTTAATATAGTATTTGCATAAAGGATGTTAACTAATCAAATTAATTAACAGAAGCAAAATCTTGTGATTTAGTTATGCAGCAAAATTATGGGAACGGATTCTAAATTTTCTATATATAATTTACAGATTGGATATTTTATCCGTATGTCCAGAAACAAGGCATAAGCCTGCCATTGGCCCTTACGATGAATTAATCTAAATTTAGTTTCCTTCTTTGCAAACAATTTGCACTTTGTTTATAGGGATAAATTCTAAAACTTTTAAATCCGCGGAACATCTATAAATTGAGAGCACAAACCTACGGTCGAAACTAAGCCATAAAGAAACCACAATCCCGTACTGAAATCAAGAAACCAAGATAATCTTCTATACGGCCGAAACTAAGCCTATGAGGCAACCACAATTCCGTATGGAACGATAACTTGTTTCAAGATCCTTTATTGTCTCACCAATTTCATAAAATACAGCAATTCTAAACTCTTCATAATTCTGATTTCTGCAATTTTCTTGATTAAATCAAATTTCAAGAAACACGTTTTCGAAAACCTGCCATCTGAAACCAAATTCAGTTCCTGATTCGAATTATGTACACGATTTACAGAACAATCATAAAACCAGAAAACAAAACAAATCTACCCAGGAACCCCTAGGGCGCTGTACGGCTCTCTAAGAGGCGTATGCCTCCTAGTGCGCCGTACGGTGCCTTATTCCAGATTTCTAGAATTTTTTTTAAATTCTATCAATTCCATTATCGTGTACATGAATTAATCAGATTAAACCAACAAGAATATACATATTACGAATTTAGATAGATCTAATCAATATCATGAATAAAAAATGTATTACATATAAAAATTAGATCTAAATTATCAATACACATAATCCAAGTATTTATTGATAACCCTAACATGCAATTATTCATATGGATCAAATCAATATAATAATCACATAATCTCCATATAATTATGCTCATAAACATTAATCACATATTCATCTTATTATCATGCAAATCATATAATCGAATTAAACAATTTAAACATGATATATTAAAATAATCAACAATGAACGGGTCTCTGATACCACTGTTGAGTTTTGATGCACCATGCGCAGTGGAATAATAACATGAAATCAAATACATATGAGCCCGGATTCGTGAATGTTGATTAAATTAAATACAAGATGAAAGAATACTAACCCTTGAAGATCGCATCCATGAACACAGACTTTAAGGTGCTAAAGCAAACACCCTCTATCGGTATCCACATGTCGAACGGACTCAAGAACACCTTCTTGATGCGACTGCTATATCTAAAGGCTTGATGAAGAAACACTTTCTTCGTAGGAATTATTTTGCTTCTTTGATTATTGTATTTTGATGATTCTAAATCTCAAAATAAATAATCCTCTATTTCTATGATTTATTGTTTCTCAAACAATTGTTATTGATTTCTAAAATCAACCATTGAAGCTGTCAATCCCGGCTGCATATATTTATATGAGGGTTTGACCTAATTCCAATTGGACCCGGGATTCCTTGCTAGACAAGAAGACTGAACATTCTGGTCTGGGTCGGGATAGGAAGCCGTATGGCTCCATTGGAGCTGTACCAAACCAGTTTTCAGTTTCCCAGATTTTTAGCCTTTTCAATCCGTTCTATTGTGTAACCCAATAGGATTATACTAAGTTGGCAACGAGTCTGAACAAATCAGAACCCGTAAGTCATAATCGGACTCTAGCAAGCCATTATGACTACCCAATTAGTATAACTTTGAAAGTCTAAAGTTACCTTTATAGAACATATCACAATCCCTTTGTCACGCGATATCATATTGGATATAAGTCATGGTCCATGACATAAATCTCATAACGGGTCTATCCATTACCTTGTTCTCCAACAAGTACCCATAAGTTTAATCCGCATCCTATGTGCCATAATCATCATATGATTATTCATTAAACTCATGCTAGCCCTTCATAAGTGCTAGGGACATTGATTATTATAATAAACATGCAAAAGATATAATAATCGGGTTTGTTATCTCTATAACAATCAAGCTATGATGTAACGTATAAGCCTTTCTCAAGGTCCTAGGGCATAATATCCAACAGGTTCTCCCTCAAGGCTATAAATAGTCCTTGTGCTATTCATTGAAAAATAGCTGAGATTCCAAAAGAGAAATTGTTGTTGAAAATTCTTGGTGGGTGAAGATCATACTCAAGATTTCCAGAATCCTTCAACTCTTCAAGCACACAACCTTCAAGTCTTCAACAAATCTCCAGCAACATTCAAGATCATCTCAAGCCTCAACACTTAAGATTCATTAGGCTCTAATCACTTAGATTACAAAGAGCTTTTGATTCTTACACACACACACCCACCCCGATTGATCAATCACATAGATTGCATCATTAGGGATACACTGGTCTAAGTCTAGGATTTCTTCTTTATAGAAAATAGGTGTTAATTCAATACTTCATTTCTGTAATCTGTGCTCAAGGAAAAATCAATATAAACCTCCATTCAAAATCCAAGACTGACCATCTTGGTAAAACACGTAGATCTTTTAACATATCAAACATTTCCAAATCATTGTGTCATTTACTAACTGCTCTTTACATTCTGCAAATTTACTTTAAGTCTTGTTCATATTGTTCTTTATTGTTCATATTAATCTTGTTTGTCGTGTAGTGTTTGATATTTCCAGATATCCAAACATATAGTGAATTGTATTTGTATGTTTTCCACATTGCCTAAGTTATAACTTTGACTATTTATCATTTTGTCAAATTTTCAAGAAAACAACTTTCAATCTCTCAACCTACCTTAACTTGACAACAATTTGTGTTGACCGCACATTACTCACGGTCGACCGCAGTCAAGTCATCTCAACACTTTGTTTTATTTGAAATAAATTCTACCTTATTTCTATCATAAGCTTTCGTGTGCATATTACACTTGACCGTATGGTTTGTCATTACAAAATTCAAGCTGTAAGCATAGGGTTGAATTTTGAAAAAGGGTTGAAATTTTAAGTAGGCTATTCACACCCACCCCCTCTAGACTCCTTTCCATACCCTTGTTGTGTCTTTGGGACCAACAAGTGGTACCAAAGCAAACACCTTTATAAAAATTTTGTTTTTCAAGCTTAACAGCTTGGGTGCCGATTCAATATGGCAAGTCAGAGAGCTATGGCAATGGTTAACTACACTCACGCTCCAATGTTTGACGAAGACAACTTTGACGTGTGAAAACACAGTATACTGACCTATCTCTACTATGTGGACGAGCAACTTGGTGATTGTCTTACTATTGGACCATACTTTCCAATGAAAGCAAATCCAGATCCTGCTACCAATGCTGCCACACCATCTATCAAGATACCTAAAGCTGAATGGAATGATGAGAAGAAAAAGAGATTAGTTGGAATGGATGTAAAATCAAAGAGCATACTCTTAAGCACTTTAAGTTTGTCTCAGCGTCAACCAGTGTTCTAAAAATCGTTAGGCGGCCGCTAGGCGGCGGAGCTGGGCCTAGCGCCTAAAGGCCTAGGCGGGGCCGAGCATTTTTTGTTTTTTTTTATATATATATATATTTATATATCCTAAAAATATTGTCAATTTTTTTTATTATTTATCAAAATTTAATAATTTATTTTAACTAAAAAATAAATCATAACTATAAAAAGTATTTTTAAATGTTTCAAAAGTGAAAGCTTACACACATTAACGGATATGGTTATATATAGAGAAGTTAAATACAGGGAATTAAGTAAATTACCAAAATACCCATTTATATACTTAATGGCAGAAAGCATCTCGTATGAACTCATACGAGACACATCTCGTGTGAACTCATACGAGACGCATCTCGTATAAGTTCATACGAGACACATCTCGTGTGAACTTATACGAGATGGATCAAACCGCCATAGCCAAGAGCTTTCCTGTCAAACCTAAACTGGAAACCCACCTCAAACAAGTCAAATCAACCCCAGAATCCAAATACTGGAAATCATTTAGGCATCAAAAACAGACCCAAACCCTAGTTTTCATCGATCACCTCCCTTGCTTTTTCTCGACATCCCTCATGATTTCGCCGCTTACCCATTCCGCCACTGTTACTCTATTTTCCGGCCAAACATTGGAGCAGAAGTCCAAAATCTCCTTCAAAGATACTGCAACCTCTGCTTGTTTCCGTTCCGATAGAAGCCTCCTCGCTGCCGGTTCCCTCTCCGGACGTATTCAGGTCTTCGATGTCAAGTCCCGGAAACCCTCCGTCGCCTCGGCGGCCATTCTCCCGCCCTGTTCATTAGTCCAGTTCCCCAGGGTTGATAAGCTTCATCTCTTCTCCGGCGGCGACGACGCCGTTGTGAAGTACTGGGACGTCACTTTGGAGAGTCAGATCCACAAGCTACTCGGTCACAAGGATTATGTCCGATGCGGGGATGCATCACCGGCCAGCGACGATATGTTTGTTACTGTGCATACACGATTCATCACGTGTACATATACACGAGATGATAGATGACATCTCGTGTATACTTACACGAGACGGGCAAGGGCAGCGTTGGAATATTTCGTTCCCTGTATATAATTTTCTCTGTATTTAGTATTTACCCACATTAACCCAAGCCCATTCACACATCTTTAATCAAACCCAAATAAATCATCCTCCCATACTAAAATAATGAGGCCCAACCCATGTGCTATTCTCGCGTAGGCCCGCCTAGACCCGCCTAGGCCTGCCTAGAGCCGCCTAGGCCAGCCTAAATCCGCCCAAACCATTCCTAGACCCTCCTAGGACCGCCTAGACCCGCCTAGGACCGCCTAACGCCTAGATTGGCCGCCTAATGGAAAATCGCGGCGCGTGGGGGCCGTCTAGCGCCTAGGCGGCCGCCTAGCCCGATTTTTAGAACACTGGCGTCAACAGATCATTGAATGTGAAACCGCTAAAAACCTTTGGGATGCAATAGAAGATTACATCGAAGGAGATCAAGCTTGCATGGAAAGCAAAAGATTTGCAATTCAAAGAAGATTCAACAACTTTGCTAAGATCACCGGTGAATCACTCAGAGACACTTATGATCGTTATTGTGAAATTTTGAGCACCTACACCGCTCTTAGAAAGAAGCTTACATTTTGAAGGTGAGAGAGATATTAGAATAAGTTTAATATGAAACTAGTAAGAACATTTATAGAATACATTTTGAAGGTGACTGAAATTTTGATAAAGGCAATAACTTTTGGAAGCTAGCATAATTGAGAACAAGTGCATGTGAAAGCTAGCTTGACATGTACAGTTGATAATCTAGAGACAATTGCATGTGAATTCAATAAGTAGGGCATACTTGAAATACTCACTAAAGTAGCATGTGAATAATCTGAAATGATTCAAAGCAGAATATACAACTCGTACAAAATTTAAAATTACTCATTAGAATTACACATATTAAATTAATTGAAATTATAATAAAGTTTTTCAAGACAATAAATTAAAGGACATAAACAAAAATCACATTAAAATAAACGACAATAATTTTTTTAAACATAAGTAACATTAGATAGTGTTTCATTTCTTCATCTTCTGGCGATAAGTGATTTTTCCCTAACAATGTATTTAACATAACTTGATTCATCTTCGTAGTCTTCCGCTCTTCCTTTTTTAGCTCCAAGTCAATTCTCGCACTTCCTAATTTGTTCATTACTTCAACTTCAGTGTCTCTAGTGAGTCTCAATGCACGGATGTCTGCAGCAACTTTATTAGTAGAAGAATAATTTGATGAAATGTTCCTTTCATTTTTGCCTCATCTCTGCCTGTAGGACACGAAATTGTTGAACATCCACTAATTAGAGTGTCTAGATGGGATGGGATTGAATACTCCTCATCTTCACTAGTCTTTGATCATTTTGAGATGTCACCACTTTCTTCATCATTTTCTTCGTTTTCAGGACGTAGACGCGTTGAATTATGATCTAAACGTAATTACCACTTGGGATGTTTAGTCATTACTTCATTAAGTACATGCAAGTCATGGAATTTGCTGCTACTCATAGAGAGTAAATTGTATGTGCTTCTTTCTCAACATCTTTCAAGCTCATCCGACTCTTTTCTCGAGGGGGCGTTTGGTTCGGCAGAAAAAAATTGAAGGAATGGAATGGTCAATGGAATGGGAATCCTGAAGGAATTGGAAAGGAAAATAATTGGTCAAACCTTGTGTTGGTTGACATGGAATGGAATTGAATTTTCATTCAATTCCTAGGT
>JAOWBW010000730.1:40596-53096 GCA_026119855.1 Campanula takesimana
TTATAAAACGCCAGTATGAAATCACTGGCTTTTTGTAATATTAACACTGGGCATTTACTATGGTTGCCAATATTTAACACTGGTATTTACGAAAATGTCACCCCTTGTTTCGAATAATAATGCCCAACGTCTTTGAAAAACACGTTTTTTTCCTTTGCTTAAGGAAAAACACATTTTTCACAAGACTCACTCAAACGCAATGGCTTAAATGGGAAAACTAAAGTTATGCACATGAAGTAATGAAAAAGTAAAAATGTGATGTGTTGTGAGTGTGGATAGTTGGATAAGATAGAGAAAGTGAAGTATAGAATAGTAGTGAATTAGGTTATGTGGGTATAACAAGTGAGTCTCATTAATTAAAAATTAGTATAAACTTTCCATTTAGGTTTTTGCAATTTTAAGTGCGACAATAACAATAACAAATTTTGCAATTTAAAAAGAGAGAGAATATAATGAAGCTCATATATTTACAACAGAGCCCTCTATCTAACCATCTATTGCTTACTCACCCCTACACTCTTCATGTGTCAAACATAACGTCAGTTAAGTTGCTTCGTTAATCAAAGAACCAGTCCCGAATATTTTGAAACAAGATTTTCACATATGTAGATTTTTTTCTTCTTCTTAAAATTAGTAAGTATTAGATGGATTAGTACGTACCAACCGTATATAACATGTCTGGGCAAAGTTGGATCTCCGTCAACCTCCGTTATTGTTCAATGCACATGGTGGCGGGTCGGTTGGGGGTCTTCTCAGCTCGTGGCGGAGCTACGAAGAGGCCAAAGGGGGCAATTGACCCATTGTTCAAAAAAAAATAAAAATTATTAGTGTAAATTTTTTTTTTTTTTTTTTTAAAAAAGGAGAGTTTAGTGTAATTTGTTGAAATTTGCCCCTTTTGAAGTAAATGAAATAATACACTAGATTTTTTATTGCCTCCATTGACAAAAATACAGTTAATTTTTTTTTTATTGTTCTGCCCCTGATGAAAATTTCTGACTCCGCCACTTACTCAGTCCGTCGAGTCTTTTGGGTGCCTGGTCATGTTCAACTTTAATCTTGTATTATTATTACTGGGTCATGTTGGATTAATTTCAGGTCCACGACAATGACTACCCCCACATATTTGAATTAAGATATAAGAGCACATGCCAATAGTAAACACTCCTCTGACCCAGAAAGATAATCTTATTTTGACTTTTTATAGTTAACGAAGACAAACTTTGACCAAACATTGGTGTCAATTTAATGATCACAATGAATTCTAAAAATTGATTTATCAATTACAAATTCTAGAATTTCACTAAAATGATTAGATCGTCACCAATGGTTGGTCAAAGTTCATTTTTGTTGACTATAAAGTCAAAATGAGACTATCTTTCTGGGACAGAGGGAGTACTATTCAAATTGAAAACCTTCTTGTCCGAAAATCCAAAAAGATAGTCTTATATAGACGTGACCATCCGGTTATAACCGCCGGTTACGGTTATAACCGCCGTTAGGAAATCCGTTAAGTTTTAACCGTAACCTAACCGGCTAACCGTGATGTCTGGTTACGGTTAACCGGTTAATTCGGTTATGTGACTTTAAAAAAAAACATTTTTAGCTGTTTTGTTAGAAAACTAACTGAAAATCGTCAAAAAAACTAACGGAAAATGAAGGAAAACACTAATTTTGTTAGAAAATAACAGAAATCATTTAAAACTAACTGTAATTCTGAAAAATAACTCAAAAATTTTAGGAAAATGACGGTTAATATAGACGGTTGAACTAGCGTTAGCTCCCGGTTATAACCGCGGTTAACCGGTTACTAAATGGCCTAACCATAACCGAACAGTGTAACCGACGGTTGACGGTTGAAACGGTTGGCAGTTGGTCGGTTACGGTTGAAAATGGTCACGTCTAGTCTTATAGTATAAATTTGGTCAGTTTTGACTCCGCTTTTATTCAAATCTTTTATCTTAATAAAATTATGAAATTTGTTATTAGTTTATCACTAAAATACAGTTAGTAGCCCGTCGATACTCGACGGGATATAGTTAAACAAAAAATATATCTGAAAGTAAGTTTAATTGAGAAACACCATAAAAATATCTCAGGTACATAAGGATCACATATACAGTATACTCCCTCCGTCCCACCTCACTTGAGACTTATTTCCATTTGGTGTCATCAAATTTCATCAAGAATTAATGGAAGCTAACGTGACGACATGTATGAATTATTTACCTTAGCTTATAATTATGTATTAGGATGTAAATAGTCAGCATAGTTGATAACGACCTATTGGAAGAGAATATGTTGAATGTCACGTAGAATTCCAAGTCATAAATCCACGTGGCGCGCTGTGTGAATGACATAAAACTCTCCTATATTATATACTCCCACCGTTTCAGGTTAAGTGTAAACTTATTTTCTTTTTTGTCCGTCTCAGGTTAGTGTGAACTGCTCAAAATAGTAATAAAAAAAATTACTATTCATCCCACTCATTCTCTCTCTTACTTTACTTTTACACTCACAACTCTAATCAACTTACTATTTCTCCCACTAATTATCTCTCCTATTTAATTTTCATACTCACAAACACCTCTGTCTACAATTTATCTCTCCTACTTTTCCTTAATTGTGAGCCTGATTTTTTGTTCACACTAACTTGAAAATGGAGTATATAGATTGTCAGTAATGATTTTTAAAATTGCATGAGATAATCATATTCTCAGAGCATCTCCAATAGACACCAAAAATTACAGTATGACACCAAAATTGCCACTATTCACAATTTCAGTGGACACCATAACTTGCACTAAGTTTGGTGAAAGCGAATAGTATTACACCAAATTTGGCGTAATACTATTCATTAGCACTAAAATTAAATGTAATAGTTTGATATGTACAATTTCGTCCCTCCAATTTAAGAAGTTATGTATTGTAATTACGCTTGAAATTTATCTATTGATTAGTTTATAAATTTCATAATTATTATTTCAAAGATAATAATGATAGTACATTTGATAGTTTTTTAAATTTCACATATTTTTTTATTGAGAATTTTATCATCTCAACTAAACGAGAGGGGTTAGTAGGTAAGAAACTAAACATCAAGTATTGTTTGTGAAATAATAAGAGTTAAAATGGAAAATAAGTTTTTTTTTTCTTTTGATGTAAAAATTAGTGTAAAACATTAGAGATGATTTTATTTTAGTATAACATTTGGTACAAAACTTACATCAAATTTAGTGCTACCATTGGAGATGCTCTCAACTTGACTATCCATGGAATGCTCCAAATCACTATACAAAAACAAAAATAAATTATGTTTTCAAAACGAAGAAGAGGGTATTAATTTCCTTTGCATACTTCGTATACATACATCTAAATGACTTGTTTTTTCTATGTATTTTGGGACCATGCAAATGCATAACATGTTGGGATTCATCAGGTTAACAACCTAGATCAAACCCCCATAACAATAAAGATGGCCCTTAGATTAGGCGTGACTGAAATTTCAAAAATTCGTCGCAGATGCACAGGGGCGGACCTCCCATAAAGAGGGGTGCACGTGCACCTGGTCAATCAGATTTTCCTTTATTTTTTTTATATAAAGGGATATTTATGTAATAATGCACCACCAAAACAAATTGCTTTACCAGTATAGTTGGTTAGAGTTCAACTTAGTTCCCTGAGGTACAATTGTGTTCAAACCTCAACAGAACAATTTTTGGTATTTCAATAATTACATCAATTTGGCCTTTTATGCCGTTTCAATTTGGGTTGACAGTTCAATTTTATTTTGACTTTGATTAGGATGATAATTGGTTGATATGAATTCTGTTTTACATATATTCCTTGCCTCACAAAATGATTATCGTTTATATATTTTTTATTTGTTTCAAAAATAATTTTATTTTCAAAATTAAAGTTTTAAAATTACGAGGTGGTCTCTTGTAAGAACACTTAGATCCATCTCATAGAAGAGACGGTCGACCCATGACCCGTGTACAACATTCTCCGCGAAGCGTAGGATCCCAACCCATGACCCCGTGTACAGCATTCTCCGCGAAGCGTAGGATCCCAACCCATGCTCCACATTGGCCCAATTTTTTTTCCAGGATTTTTTTTGACTGTGTTTTTTCGTTTGCCAAAAATAATAGTTAGTACAACTAAATGTAACAACTGTGTTACTTATAAAGTAACATTGTTTATAAGTAAACGTAACACGAGTTTTACAAAAAAAAAATAGCCCATTTTACTCATCTTTCAACTGTAATACTAACTATAAATACGTGTAACACTAACAATAACTAAATGTAATTATCGTTATACTGAAATGTAATAGTGTTTTTCCAGAATATTTTTTTTTTGAGTATTTTGATTTTATTTTTTAAAAGAAATTAACATTTGAAAAATAACAACTTATATACTGAATGTAATTATTTGTACAAGTAAATATAACACTTTAGATGAAATTGTAACAGATTTCTATAGATAATTTAATACTTTTACATGTATCATGATAATTGAACCCATTGTAACTTATTATTTGAAAACATATAGATATACTATTAGACAAGCAAACATAACTGTTTTACAATGTTATTATACAAGTAAAATGTAACATTCGTTTATAAAAATTGTTACTTTCTTATTTTTACAATGTTACTAATACAAGTGTTTTTAGTTCTAAAGTGTAAATAGTTGAATTATTACTTTTTAATGCATATGTGTTACAATTATGTATAAACACTGTTACATATAAGTAACACATTCGTTACATTTTAGTTGTAATAAGTATCTATTTACAATAGAAAGCAAGAATAACCGCTTACAAAGAGCGGTCAAGATTTAATCTTACAAATTTGATCCAACGGCTTAAAACTAATCCATAATTAAGTTAACCCTAACTGCCTAGGAAAAAAACTGCATATGAAAAACTTCCTATCCCCACCCCCAACTCTTCCCATACCTCTCACCAATTGCAAATAAGCCCTTTAACCGCATATGAAAAACATTTTTTCTCCTTCCTTCCTCCTGTATATGTATATATATCCCGTTTTCATATTGTAACTGTTTTTAGAATATCATGGTTGTTATATGTAATTGTTTTTAGACTGTCATGATTGTCATACTGTCACCGTGCCATTGGCACGGGCACGAATACTAGTTACTTTTGACAAAGGAAGAAAACATAAAAAAACAGTTACTTTTCTGTATATATGTATTACTTTTATGTATACAAACTGTTACATATAAGTAACACGCTTGTTACATTTAGTTATAATAACTATTACTTTTGACAAACCAAAAAAAAACAAAATAAATAATATATATATATATATTGGGTCTGTGGGTCATAGATCCGGGTCATGGGTCAAAAATGACCCCGTCTCTACTATGAGACGGGTCATGATGTTCTCATACATGTTTTTGTCTAAAATTACTAAAATTTCAAAACTAACAATGCAACATTAAAATATACTATACTCCTTCTCCCTCTGTGCTAGAATAGACGTCATAATTGAAAAGTTAATATTTTTAAGCTTTTACTTATGTTTTCTTAATTGCCTCAGTCTATTCATATGGGAGGTCATATGGCATTTCAATTCTTATGCCTATTAAAATGAGTAATATAGAAAAATCACCAAACTTTATACCTTACTAGTGGGTAACCCGTGCTTTGCACGGGAAACTAATTTACTATTTTTTTAGTATTTTTTTTTAATGTTTATATTTAATAAAGTAACATATTTTTTTTATAATATAACTATAATGTATATGAATTAAAACGTTTTCTTACAAATTTAAGAAAATTGTGTTAATTTTTTAAATTTTGTTATAAATAATTTGTATTTATTATGATAATTGAAATTTTAATATAAAGATGAATTATCATTGTTATGATTTGAATTTTAATTTTAATTTATAGATAATTGAATTAATAATATTAGCTATTGTTCAATGAATGATTTTATATTATATACACACATTGTGATTAGTAAATATAAAGTTTATAATGTATATTAATGTGTTAGTATAATAATAATTTTATTATGTTTTAAATAAATAACTTTCTAGTTATAGTAACAATAGAGTATCAATCATCTTAACTAATACTATTATTAGTAATGATTAAAATAACTATTACAATTAACTAATATTATTAATAATATTTATTAACATATATAATAACTATTATTATTCACTAATAATATTAATAGTAATAATTAACCTATATAGTAACTATTATGATTAATTAATACTCTCTCCGTCCTAGAGAAAGAGTCCTACCTTATTTGCGCACACTTATTAAAGAAACAATAGAAAATTGGTAAACATTGCAAGTGGGTTGGGGGTATAATTGTCCAAAACTTTATTCATTATTTCTCATCATTTGTCATTTTAGGAAATAGACTATTACTCTGGAACGTACAAAAAAAGAAAGTATGACTCTTACTCTCGGACAAAGCGAGTACTATCAATAGTAAATATTAACATATATTGTATAATGATTAACTAATACTATTAATAATAATAGTTAACTTATATAACAACTATTATGATTAACTAATAATACTATTAATAACAATAGTTAATATATATAGTAACTATTATGATTAACTAATAATATTAATAGTAATTTTTAATTTATTTAATAGTTAATTATAATTATTAAATATAAATTTTAATTATAAGGATAGTTAACTATTAATAGTCAACTATTATTTTTAACAGTATTAGCTAATAATATTAGTTACTATATAAAGTACTAACTATTATAATAATTATTACTGATAATAGTAATAGTTAACTATAGTACTTAACTATTATAGCTAACTATTACTAATAATTGCAATAGTTACTATAAGTAGTTAACTATTATAGTAACTATTACTAATAATAGTAATAGTTACTATAAGTAGTTGACTATTATAGTAACTATTACTAATAATAGTAATAGTTAACTATAGTACTTAACTATTATAGCTAACTATTACTAATAATAGTAATAGTTACCTATATTACTTAACTACTATAGTTAACTATTAGTTAACTATTATAGCTAACTATTACTATTATTAGTAATAGTTAGCTATAATAGTTAAGTACTATAGTTAACTATTACTATTCTTAGTAATAGTTAACTATAATAGTTACCCTATATAATAACTAATATTATTAGCTAATACTATTAGCTAATAGGAAAAAAAAATGAAAAGTCACTTATTTATGAGGATAGTATTGATGTGGCATCACCAAATTCAAGTTTTTCTATGACTTATCCAAATGGCAACCCCTTAGCCCTCCTCACCAACTTTAATATATATATATAGATTTTAATAAGACGATATTTGTTTTAAGACAAACGAAAATGAAAAGTAGAACATTTATTCTGGGACAGTGGGAGTATCATAGTTAGCTTTTGATTTCTCTTTCTTTTTTTTGTCCTCCATATTTATGTTTATTAAAACACCGGATAATTGTATTTTAATGCAAAATACTCTTATCTTTTAAAGTTTTGTATATTAATAACGTAACGGTAAATATAATTTGGTATTTTATAATATGTAGTTGAGTAAAAGACGATTATAACGTAAATTTTTAGTGTTATTTGTGCACCCGCTGAACGGTAACCCAAGGTCCGCCACTGCAGATGCATTTATTATGTATGAGATTGTTTGTTTAACCCAAATCCTTACCTGAATAGTGAATACCACAAACTTATCCCTCAACCAAACCTTACCATCTTCATAAAAGACAACTGGAGCAATTAAATGGGAATACAAAATGTCTCATGAAAATTCAAGACTTACATGTTCATGCCTGCCGCCCTGTACGTCTTAATTGAGAGGTCATTTCTTTTCTTTCTTTTCCCTCTTCTTTTTGAATTTATTGCTTAATTAGTTTTTATTTTTGACTTCTTGTACCTATTTCAATGTGCTATGTTACATGGTGTTTGTGGACAAATTTTCTTATGGTGGAGAGTGTCTAATACGGCTACGACACAGTTTGTTAAAGACGGTTATGGTATTTTCAATTTGTATGTATTATTTTCATTAAGTTTGTAGTCCAATTTATCTTTACAGTTCTAATTATTTTTACTAATATTATTATCTGAACCGCACACTACAGTGGAACAGTAAAATATTTTTTACACCAGTTCTCTCTATCTATAAACTATAGAAGTACAGATTTAGTTTGGCAGATATGTGGTTAGAATTCTTTTAGTTAGTTCAGATTTAAGATGGAGGTGAGTGTAGTGGACGGATTTTACCTATAGACTTGGTATACTACTCCCTCTGTCCGAGAATGATACTACCACTATTTTTTAGGGTTTTACAAAGGAACTTTGAGTAATAATTAAGGCTATTTTTAATTATTCTAATGAAATTGTTCTTGATACACCATTATAAATACTATTAATATCAATTTTTAGATTCACATTAACATAATTATAAGTAGCATTTATAATTGCTCAAAGTTCCCTCGTAGTAACAACGAAAAAAGGTGGACTATCTTTCTGGGTCGGAAGGAGTATAATTTATTCTCTAATAAATCTAAGGCCTCATCTGATCTGATGATGCAGGTGTGAGCAGATTTATAGCATTTTTCTTTATGAAAAGTCTATTTTTATTTATTTTTTTGAAAAGTAACTAATTTAAAAATGCGGAGCTCTACCAATGCTTTTGTGAAAATGTTGTGTTTTAAATTCATTGCTACGCATAAATAAGGTAAAACACTTTTTTGGAGAATAAATTATACAAGTTGAAAAAAAAGTTCAAAACATTCTTTGTGGTTAGAGGGTTTTGTTGAAAATATATACTCCCTCCATCCGATCAAAAAGTTTTTTTTTATCTCCTTTCAAGAACGAAAATTCAAGAAAAGTGTAAAAGTAGGCTTTTTGAGTATGAATGAGAAAGAAAGTGGGTTGAAAATAGTAAGTTGATTGTTGTGGTTAATATTACACAATAAAAAGAGTCCAAATCCTCTGAGTCACTTTGTGTACCACTTCATGTGCCACAAGTGATCTAATGGCTCACTGTTATTGAGATTGGTATTATGGTAATATTATGCAAACACGTGTACATAGAGTGGCACACAAAAGTGGTATAGTAGATCTCAACTCCAATAAAAAGAAATAGAAATACCCCACACACACACACATATAGGGTAAATATAAAGTTATAAAAAAGTACCACAAAATTTGGTCCAAAAATGATGTGTCAAGATTTTATTGGTGTTTAATTAGAGTGTGTTGGGTCCACTATCGATGTAACTAATAAAATATCGCCACCTCATTTTGTATCCATCATTTTGTGAACTTCTTTTGTGCCCCTAGCATTGCCCATATATATACTCTCTCCATCCCACCTCACTTGAGACTTGAGAGGTGGGTACAATAACTAAGAAAAAAAAATATGTGGTAGAAAATGAAGAGAGAGAATGAGTGGGACAAATAGTAGTGTCGGTTGAATAAATTGAGTGGTGTAAAATGAATAGAGAGAATGAGTGGTGTGGTAGATTCAATATAAAATTATCAAAAGTTGGCTATTTTGGGGAGGTCTCAAGTGAGCAGGGACGGACATGGAAATAAGTCTCAAGTGAGCTGGGACGGATGAGTATATATATATATATATAAAATGGAAGTTTGCATAAGAAAAATATACTTCTTCGTCTCAGAATGATAATTCATTTTTCCATTTTAGTTTGTCCCACAAAGTTGGTCTCATTGCTGAAATTGAGCGTAAAAATATCACTTAATCCACTTGTGTCAGCTTTGTTTTCAAAGGAACCACGGTGCTAATGTGATTGTTTAGCATCGCCAAGAATAATTATGAAAAAAAAAAACTAGAACACTAATTAAAATAGTTGAATAGTCCAAAAAAAAAAAAAGAATTTAAGATTTAGGATGGAGGAGTATATTATAAATTCATAAAAGCAATTGGGTCAGATAATTTAATAATGAATTGAACCCTAACTTAATATCTCAATGTAGTATTTCCTTGAAGGTTTTCGTTGTATTTCACGTGACCAGGCCGGCAACTAGTTCCATGGCTGTATCTGCATGCAAAGATATGAATTGATTTGAAAATCCAACTAATACATTCTTTGATGTCCTCTTTCATTTATTATTCTGATTTTTACATACCACTTTCGTACACCAGTTCAAAATATCACAAACTGTCCCATGTTCAATAATAAGTGTCACGTTTTTCTTTTTGAACATTCTAAAAATTAAATTTGTTTTATCTTTATGCTTTTGTATATTCTTTTACCAGACTTTTTGATGTTTATCTCACTTTTATAACAAATATAGATGCAAATTAGAAAAATAAAGACGGATGGCACCACTGTTGCATCGTTTTGGGCACTTTCACTATCTTAGCGCGAAAACATGTCGTTGTGTAAGTATATTGTTGAGACAAATCAGTACAATCAGTTCCAGAATATACAGTGACAATTGACAAAGGCAATGAAATTTGATCCAACGCGCATCTTCATAGGTCATTTTGAAGCTGGAAAGAAACCTTGTTGAATTTTATGCAGTGCTTCTTCAGCTGACTCGGAATAATGAAATGACTTGATTTGTCGCTCTTGAACATTTTCAAGCTTTGCTTCTGCTTCTGCAGCTGCTACTTCTTAGTTCTTCATTAAACAAAAATAGTAAGTATAAACTTTAGGTGGGACAATGCCAAGTTTAATCTAAATTCAACACTAACTAGTTAGAAGATTTTATAGACATTTTCCCACTTTTACGTGAATTTCTTAAAAGATCATGCCTTATATGTTGACATGATCAAATTATCAGCTAGCCAAAAAGGGTCCAATGATCGTTATTGAGCTTTAATAAAATAAGTGTCACGTTTCTAAATAAAGAAATGGT
The DNA here is from genome assembly GCA_026119855.1 of Campanula takesimana. Classification (NCBI taxonomy): domain Eukaryota; kingdom Viridiplantae; phylum Streptophyta; class Magnoliopsida; order Asterales; family Campanulaceae; genus Campanula; species Campanula takesimana. The sequence goes on from JAOWBW010000730.1 coordinate 51,473, forward strand.
CTAGCTTACTGCAGTTTTATCATGGTACAAGTGAGGTAGAAACAAGTATAACACACTTTAAACAAAACATTGGCAAGTCAGTTGTGGTACTTATTATGATTATTGAAATTGTACCTGCTTGCTCTCGAGGTCAAGTACTAGTCGTCTTTCTATCTCTAGGAAATCATCCATTAGCTCTAACGCCGTTGTATTGCTACTCAAATGAGAGAAATTTGAGACGGACTCGATCCATGATCCAACAGAACTCCCGTCCTCATCGAGCCCATTGTCAGAAATTGAGGCCACACTTCTATTATCGTCAGTTGGCATCATCTCAGCTGTTGATTTTGCCTTCTTGATCATCCCAACTTGATTATTATCATCCATTAATTCGCTCTTCGTCAAAGCTTCTTTCAGCATCTTCGTTTTTTCTTCCGCCATTAACAACCGAGTTTTTAGTAATTCACTCTCTTTACGAGAAGGGATGCGTGAAGACATATGATATATCTTATTCTTGACTTGAGGCGGTTTTTTTGATTTGGGCGGGCCCAAATACGCATTTTCTTGCTTCATTTGAGCCAATGAAGTGGGCCCGGGCAATTTCTTGCGAACGAGCCCACGTAATCTCTGACATTCGGATTCAAGTTTTACAATTTTCTTGACACCCTCTAAATACTGCTTATTTGCAGCTTCTGCTGATTTCATGCTCATTACTTTCTCTTCGTTTCTGATTTCAACTTCCTTCGTAAGCACATTCATTTCATACTTGACCCTTTTCATTTCCTTTTCATAATCATCGATTTTCCCTCTCATTACCTCGTTTTCAAGCTCGACTCGTGATTTACGCTCGTTGATTGTCAGTAACATGTCAGAACGTTCTTGCAACGAGCTAGACAAGGCAGCATTTTCAGCAGTTGACTTGAGTAACCTGTCATCTAACTTTGATATTTGACCTTCGAGATCGAGCTTAATCATGTCCCAATCTTGTGATTTTGTAAGAATTACTCCACGCAATAACTTCTCACTTTCGTCTTTCACTAACTTCACCTGCATCATGCACTCTTTAAGAGCAGAATCGAGATGGGATGCTCGATTCTCTGCAGAAACCTTTGCAAGTGTGACGGATTCGAGCTGACTTTTCACCGCCACGTATTTAGCTTTCGCCTTTTCCCATCCTATGAAAATATAAACAGGTAAAATGGTAAGTGATTGCATGCATGTGTTCATCTTTCCTTTACAGAAGACGAAACAATGAATTGAAGACATATAGTATACTCCTATATATATACCTGAAACAGCCTCCTCTGCAACTTTGGAATGTTGATTTACTAAACTGTCCTTGGCAGTCATCTCCAGTTGAGCCTCACATAGCTTTTGAGTCAAGTCCTGCACTTCCTCCCGCCATATCTTGATCTCATCCTTGAGCGTTACAACGTGATGCTCCAAGCTGGTCACAATAAGGGCATATGATTTTCTGACATTATTGCCACTTTTGATATTTGCCTAGTCATTGACATCGAGAATATGCATATATATGCAACCAGAAAATATGATCAGTTTAGCACGAAAATGAAAAAGGAACATTAACTGGATCCTAATCATGACACTCGGCATATATTTTGAACATCATACATATATATGTACA
>JAOWBW010000730.1:58096-219206 GCA_026119855.1 Campanula takesimana
AGAGAGAGAATGAGTGGGGTTAAATAGTGTGGAATGATGAATATAAGTATATTAAAACATTTCCATTTTGGGTAGTCTCACTTTAAGTGGGACGGCCCAAAAAGGAAAGAAGTCTCACTTCTAGTGGGACGGAGGGAGTATTAGACTAGTACTCTTACTGGGGAAGGTTTTCAGAATCTGCTAGTTTTTCATTTTCCAAATGTTAAGCTAGTGTTTGCTCCGTTTCTTGAATTCATGAAATCGCTGGATGACTGATAACTGAAACGAGAATGTCTGAAAGCTGGTTAGAATAGAAAATCTTATAATGTTGTAGTATGAAGTCTTTGAAAATGTTAGGAATGACAAAGAAAAACCTTTGTCGGCTACTGAGTTTAAAAATAAATGAATGAGAAAAGTAGTTAGTTGATTTGGTTTTTTTTTTTTTTTTCATCAAGGATCAGTATAATGACGAGGCATCTGTTGTGACCAGTTACATATTGCCACAGCAAGGATGGGGGAGTATACGTGAAGCTTTGTACATCAAATGTTTTAAGTTAGGTTGGTTTCAGATGTTGGAATGAATCTAATACAGGAAAAACCTAATCGTAAGAAAACCATAAAGGAATACCAAATTCTATATTTCTTGCTAGTATTTATAATGGTGTATCATTAATAAATTGTAATTTTCATTAGGAAAAATAAAGAGTACCTTAAATTATTGCTCATAGTTCATTCGTAATAACTACGAAAAAAGAGGGACTAACTTTCCAGGAGAGAGAGAGTATGTTTCATCCATGTGTAGAGGACCAGTTCTTCCATATGCAAGAAATATAGGATTGAGAAAGAGAAAAACAATAATAGCTCAAATGATCTTCTCATATTGATTTCTGGGACTTGTCGTTGGAAAAGACATAAACTGGTTAAGGTGAGGTTCTGATCTCTTTAGTACATGTATAGTATCTGGCTACTACAATTTGATCATCAATAATTTGTGATAGGAATCTAATTACTGAAAATTGGAAATGGTTTTCTCACATTTGAGAAATCCCAATTCTTATATTATCAGGATACCTTTCCTACAATGACCCAGAGTTCATTTTAAATATAATAATACCCTTTTATTAGGAATCTTCTTGATGTTTTCTAGGGAGGCATTATTCTGCTAAAGTAGATGCCGAGCAGATTTATCTGTTATATACTCCCCTGGTCCCAAAAAACTGTCTCATTTGACAAATCAGCGTTTTTGTATGAATTGTGCTTTGCTTACTTGTACCTTGTGAATATTAGGCTTCCTAACATAAATTCTGACAGTTTTTTGAGACAGGTAGTATTAGTTGGAGTGGTATTGGTAATTGTGGTGGCTACAGCCATCTATAGTGATTCTTAACATTTTACTAAATCAGCAAATTATCTTTGAGTAGGTTTTGGGGGAAACTAGTTTCTCCCTAAGTTATAAAAAGTTTACTTTTTAAACCCTAAACCTTAAACCCTAAACCCTAAATCTTAAACCCGATAAAAACAAGACTTTTATAACTTATGAGGAACTAGTTTCCCCCAAATTTTTTCTGTTTATCTTTTCCCACACCAACAATAAGTAAAGAAGTAAAATTAGAAGATAGGCCTAAGCCGTAGGCATCAAACTCATGCTTGTTAATCATCACACCTAACAGTAAATACTCCCTTTGTACCATTAACAAATGTTACCAAAATTGAATGCGCGGGAATTAAGGAAAATTAAATACAGTATAATATTGATAATGGAGTAGGTGTTATGAGTATGAAAAGTAAAATAGGAGAGAGAAAGTGGGGTAGTGAATAGTGAGTGGATTGTCATTGTGAGTGTGGCAACTGGCAAGTGGGTCCCATTGAATTATGAAGTATTATCAAGTATTAGAGAAACGTGGGCCACAAATATGATCCAGTTCAGTAACACATAAAGTTATCATTGTAACCTTTCCTAAAGACCACCAAACGTACTTTAGATATTGATCGGTCACAGTTTAAACTAACAAACAGAAAGTGGGACTGAATTAAGACAACAACATCGTAGATTGCAGAAGTTGTGGAGTGGTACCAAACTCCAATGATTTGTATATCCTTGGATTTTATCTTCTTTGAATCTTCTTAGGTTGTATTAGGACATATTTTGTTTTCTATTATCAACCAATGTCTATAACGTACTTCACTTTTCGTTGTTACTGAGAGGAAATTTGTGTCATGGTCTTCCATGAACTCTCTGCAGATTGAATATGATCCTAGGCTGATTAATTTCAGGCAACTTTTGGAGGTCTTCTGGTCTAGCCATGATTCCAGGCAAGTGTTTGGACAAGGGCCTGATGTGGGTAATCAGTACAGGTAATATTCTCCGTCTTCGAAAGCATTTTAGATGTGAAAATCGTTGTTTAGTTAATGAAACTTTTTACATAAAGCAGGTCTATTATCTTTACTAATGGAACTGAAGAATCAAGATTGGCTGCTGTCAGCAAAGAAAGAGAGCAAACTAGGTCACGAGGCAGCATTGTAACCACCCAAATTCAACAACTAGGACCATTTTATCCCGCAGAGCCTGAACATCAGGTTTGTAATACTGGATTGATCGATGTGAAAATGTTGAACTATGATTAATTTTTTTAGCATTGACTCAAAATCGTACAGAAATTTGAGCTGAAGCGAAACCCCTTCCTCCTTCAGCTGATCGGAAACTTACCAGAGGAAGAGCTCGAGAAGTCAAGCTTGGCAGCAAAACTGAATGGGTATGCAGCAGAGCTTTGTCCATCAAGAATTCAGAGTGGGATTGATGGGAAAATTAGTGACATTATCAGAAAAGGATGGCCAATTTTACGAGAAGTATAGTTCACTTTATCCAAGCCAACAAGAAACATGGAAGAAGCTTAGTTTGAGGGAGAGATAGAGATCATTACCTTCAGATGGTTATGATATTTCATTTTATGTGTTCATGAAAATTGTGCAAAGAGCCAGAATCCTTCATGTTAAATCTATACAAACGCGCTCTCTCCAATTTCAAGATATGGGCCAGAAAAGGTTTTAGATTTGTAAGTTATAACGTAGCGAGTTTTTTAATATCTATTCAGATTTGACATTAACTCATGTATTTTTTTTAACTGTATAATCGAAGGTTTGGATGCTAAATTCTGTTTATTTTTGGACTTTACAAGAAATTGTCATGAAAATGATACTGGCTTGAAGATCGTATATCAATACCAAAGGCTTCTTGTCGATAATATTTTGGTGAATTATTCCCTAGTTATAAGTACTTGATACTGAATTTGGTTCAATTATTATTTTAATTTTTGTTTGTGTTTGTGACTTTGTGTTCAATAGTCTATTACTCCATTCATCCGATAATGTGTACAATTGAATGTGTGTTTGTTTATTTGTACATAGTTTGTATCATAGTAAAATTGTATTAAAATTATTTCATATTCAAGAATTGTGACACTTAATTTAAGACGAGTCAAAAAAGAAAGTGTGACACTTATTATGCATTCCGAATATCTATACATTGATTACAAAGCATTTGAGGTTATAATATGGAGGGTATTGTCTAAGGTGCTCGCCCTAAATGAATATTCATTTTTTAAAGAATAATATTACCATTTCTTTCAAAAAAAAAAAAATATTACCATATGGATTCGAAGTGAATTACTACTAAAAGTATTTGTACTCATAAAGCATTAAAGAGTATTTGAGGGACCAGAGAGAAATAAACAACACTTTTGTGCACCAGAAATGAAAATCAAATAATTTACCCACCCACCCGCATTCAATCAACCGGGGCGGCTTTTGACATATTTCAATGACGTGTCGCTCAGTTATTGGTGTAATCATCAATCACCAATCCTCCTCCCGCACTATATAATTCTGCTCCATGACCACCAAGCTTGCATAAACAGCTAAATCCTCAATCGCCGCCATCGACCACCACCCACCGCCAGTCAAAATAGAGGCCGCCGATCGGAAGCGCAAGAAGACTTCGATCTCATCATCATCAGATCGAACCGATAAACACAAGAAAAAGAGCAAAATGTCCTCGTCGTCGGCGGCGTCCGGTAAGGTTAGGGCATCGCATATACTGATTAAGCACCAAGGATCTCGGCGCAAGGCTTCTTGGAAGGATCCGGAAGGTGTCGTGATTAGTAACACCACTAGAGAGGCTGCTGTCACTCAGCTCAAATCGCTTCGCGACGATATTGTTTCTGGCAAAGACAAATTCGAAGACGTCGCCACTCGTATCTCCGATTGCAGCTCCGCCAAACGCGGTGGCGATCTCGGTGTGTTTAATTTCCTTTGGATTCCTAAATTATCATGTTTGCAATTATAGTTGTCAATTAATTTCGTTTCTATTACAAACTTATCAAGGAAAATTAAAAGTGAATGTTCAATTTTGGTGTATTTAATTAGATTAGATTCATAACTACCAGTCTGCATGAGAGTTGTTGTATCTTATATTAATTGAACTCCAGGAGTGTATGTTTTGTGTTTGGCTCACCTCTGCGCAGTGGCTTGTATGATAGATAGTGTATATTGCTTGTCAATTCCCTATTCCCTTAATGTTTACATTTCTCTATAAGTTAATAGAATGTTGATTTACAACCTGATCTGATGAATGCATTGACTTGATTTGGGTTTCTACGCGAGCGTTTACTTTAGAAAGATGTATTCTGTGAAAGTGGATTGTTCCATCTTGTAGTCGATGGCAGACTAAATGTTTTCATATAGACCACTTATTAACTTGATGCTGATAAATTGGTTGGGAGCTCCTTTTTGCGTTTGATAAGAGAATATGAGATGTAGAGTTTTTGGTTTACCGGACAAGTGTTTGTGTCCTCTCTCTCCTCTCTTGTCCTCTTTCTTTTTTACTTTTGATGGCTTTGTTTTGTTGTTGGGAACGGGGAAGGAGGAAGGGATTACATTAAAGGTTTTTAATTTATAAGAAACTTTTATATATACTTGCAGTAGATCTGGCTACATTTGTGTTATCCATCCCTTTAAGCAGCTGATCATACACAAATCAGTGCATGTTAATTATAGTTCTAGTGCTTCATAAGTGCACTTGCGCCATTGCACTCTTTATCTCTAGTGATTGATGGGTTGATATTTGCTGACTTTTCGTGTTGCATCATTATTGGTCTTGCACCTTTCATTTTATTCTGTCAAACAAGGGATAGCTCATGATATCTCCATCCTGGAATTTGGTTTCCCGGTTTCTTTTATCGTGTACTGATGTTTGTTGTGCTATCCATTTCTGGGCTTGTATTCCTCGGTTAACGTTTGTCGCTTTTGGTTTCTGATTTGTTACTATTTATTTTTTAAAGCAAATTTCGAGATGACTACATAGAGAATTGTCATGCTGATCTAGATAGCTCATCATTTTTGTTTGTTGTGCTATCCATTTCTGATTTGTCGCTTTTGGTGCTGTTGAGCTTGTGCTTTTATTTGTGTGTGTACCCACACGGGTATGGGTGGGGGGTGGGCAAACTAATTTTCTCAAGAACAGCAATAGGTTTCGTCTAAAAAGTGAAATGGAGATTTGAGACTAGTGTTTGCAAATAGCTTATCCTGTTGAAAGGTGGTGATTGTTGCCCTGCCAAACCTTTTTATAGTCCTTGGTCTTCAAGGGATAAGGAACCACTTTTTATCTAAGACGACCTATTTTAAGGATCAAAACTTCTCACTCCACTTCAACTTAGGCTCCGTTTGTTTCGTCGTAAAATATTCTACGGAAAATGTTTTACATGTTTTCCAGTGTTTGGTAACCAAATGTAAAAAGTCAATGTAAAATATTTTACGGTCAACGGAAATAAGCTAGGTTTTCCGTAAAATGACTTGCGGGGGAGAACCTCCGTAAGTCATTTTCCGGAAAATGTTAACTCTCTCACTCACACACCCACTCCCCATACAACCCCACACTACCTACTCCACCTCCACCCCCTCCATCCCCACCCTCCAACCTTACTTCTCCCTCCTCCTCTCCCACCCCCCACCCCCAAAAAAAAAAAAAAAAAAAAAAAAAAAACAACTTTGTTTCACTCATATTAAAATTATTTTTGAACACCTCCCCCACCCCCACTACCCCACCACCCAACCACCCCCACCTATCCCACCACGCACCCACCCACCCCCCACAACCACCCATCCCACCCCAACCCCAAACCCCCCACCCACATTCAAATTTTTTCTCATAATAATTGTTTTTTTTTTCATATGAACATATTTTCCAGAAAACATTTTCCTTAGATTTACCAAACAACCAAAAACATATTTATGTCATTTTCCGGAAAACATTTTCATTTTCCGGAAATTGTTTTACGCGAAACAAACGGAGCCTTAGTGTAAGTTGCTGAATTAAACATCCTAAGAAAGATGCATCATATATCATATGTAGCATTGATTCCATTATAGCACTTTGATTTCTTAAGTAGTTCTATTCAAACTAAAGGATGTCTTGTGGAATTGGCGGAACTTTTCTTGAACACCTCTGATGATTGTGTAGATCCCCCTTACAAAAGTCACATGCATTTGTCCAGTATGGTGCTTGATAGATGAAGTATGGTTCGTTATTCTTGAAAATGTAAGAGATTAAAATTGCCGGATTTTGAAATTGTGGACAGGATAGCTTTATGGAGAGTCTTGGTCTTTTATTTTTAGTAGCCCTATCAGTTAAAGGTACTCTTCCGCTTGGTGTCCTGCAAAATTATAGGATTTATCTCGCGCTTCATTCGTCCCTTCATAGTTCGGTGATGATCATATCTAACCTTTCAACCAGGAATACTTGATGTTTAGAGATTTGTGGAGTCAATTATCAAGTGAATGCCAGTCACAGATAACTTTGAAATGCTCACACATCCAAGAAACATTCAGTTGATCAGAATATGCGTTCCTAATGCTACCCATTATATACTTTTCAGTCTTAAAACTTCATGGAATCTATTGCTTTTCATTTTTAATTGCTCCGCTTTGCTTTTATTCTTGCACGGGAACAATAATTCATGGCACTAGTGTCCATGCCATCCCCTTTCTTTAATATCCTGGCATGAATAATTTTGGGAAAAGGAGTCTATATAAGGTTGAAAACACTCGTGTTCCCAGTTCGGGTTCTATTATCTTGAATATTCTTTTTCAACCATTTGTGTTAAAGTACCGTATTGACACTTGATGATGCAGTTGAGCTAAGTTTTCGTGCATGCTTGCAGGTTCATTTGGCAGGAACCAAATGCAGAAGCCATTTGAGGAAGCAACCTATGCATTGAAGGTTGGTGAAATAAGCGAAATTGTGGATACTGACAGCGGAGTCCACATCATACTGAGAACCGGCTAATCTAGGAGGATGGCACAAGCATTGATTTTGTATAAGGATGATGCCATAAATTACAATTGTCATTTTGATGCTTATAATTGATGCGTGTAAACATTGAGTTTTGGATTTACGCATGTAAACGTTGCTCACTCGCAATTTTCCCTTAAATGAATGCTTAAAGCGTCTTTTTTTTTCTGCTAAATTTTTCATGTTTAAAAGGAAAACTCTACCAAAATTTCTTACCAGAAAGAATATTGTTTGAAGAAGTACTCACTTCATTGTGCCAAATTCTCAAGTGAGCTTCATTTTCTTACTCTCTGGGCACTCCTGCAACAACATACCAGCATTAGGCAGGTTTGCCGCAACATGATCAAATCGACACTTGTCGCCATTCCTGCAACCCCCTGCCGTATTGAAGAACGTGCAACGTGGTTTCACGGATGTAGACTGCTGCCCAATAGATGTCGAAGGGACTTGTTGGTGGTTATGTGGCTGACCTACTTCCACATGACTACTTTTCAGTCCATTTCCATGTTCTCTAACAAGTCCTTTAAAGTAACCCATGTCCTTCGTTGGCGGGGTAGTTGTCGCCACAAAGGAGGCAGGCTGAGGAACATTATGAGGTACCGAATATAGACTGGAAGGTCCCAAATGCGAACTGGGATTCGGAAGTTGATGTCTTGGTAACAGACCTGTCCCATCAGTTGCAGCCATAGGTACCACATGCAAACTAGAATCTGGAATCTGAGTGCTACTCAGTGACGACGGGCATGTTGCTCTTATATTACTCATCACATTATTAATCATTGTCTCATTTGATTCCGACATTTTAAACGGCACTGATGGGGTCCACAAGAACGGAGCAAGTCCGACACAATCTTGTTGTGAAGCATCATCAGTCTCTTTCACCGTGTTTTGTCTTGAAAGGGACTCAGAACCAGAATTAGAAGGTTCACCATTAGCAACTTTCATCTCTGTAGAAGTTGCAACAGGCAAGACACATGACGATGTAGAGACAGTCGATGCAGAACTAGAAGGTTCACAAGCTTTACTATCATCTCCGTCCATATTATTTGAGTTTTGCAAGCAGACAGTTGAGTTTACCTGCGTTAATGTAACAATAGGTGGACTTCCACTACTGGTCGATGCAACACTTGCATCACAAGATTTGTTGGGCCCCACGCTCGGTGTTGGTGGAATCACTTCCTGTACCATGGCAACAGGTTCTTTCTGATTATCATCGGATAATCCATGGTCAACAAGCATCTTGATCAGTTCCGGATTCTTAAGAATATTGATGAGATTCCATTTCAAGATTGCATTATATACGTCAGCAGCTGCTGCTACTACATCAGCATCTATAACAGGAACGCTCGTGATATCAGGTCTAAAATCAGCAGGTAGATCTAGTGCTTGCAGTTGCATAGAAGCTTCTGATGGGGCTGCCATGTAAGTTTCTTCTTCTTCTTCTTCTTCTTCGATTCCTTTTAAGGGGATTTCAGAAACTTGGGTATCCTCGACATGCCCATCATATGCATCTTTCACCACGTAGGGGCTGAAAGATGTTGGAAAATTATGACAAGTTCAGGTAAAGTAACAAAAATAACAAGATTAGAATTTGTTGCATTTTAAAAAGATATTGACAATTATGACAAATAAAATACATAACAATTTTGATTTCGATTTCCTCAGCATTGTTGGTTCTGTAAGGTGCACAGCTTTCTCACCAGCATTACAGAATTATTAAAGGGCTAGAGGAAAAACTTAAAAGGAAGATTGCAAAAGGCTTACTTAGGAGGAATGGCTGATGGACGCGGGTATAATGCTTCCAGCTCTCTTACTTCCCGGAAATTTTGTGACTTCACCTCGTCGCTTTCCTCACCTGCAGCCACTTGCCAATCACAATTCATGGCAAACTGCCACGTGGATAGAAAACAGTTATTAATTTCAACTCTAACAGTAAAAGTTACTAGTACAAGATAAGTTATAGTTGTAAATTTTTTTGACATTGCTTACCATTGGTGGACACGTCCAGGGAATGGAGCGGATATTAGCATTCATCCTTGAACGCATATTATCATTTGGCTTAGAGCCCACACCACTTTTAGCTGGCTTTAAGCTACTTTTAAGCTTGGGTCTATCTGATGTTTCTTTACCCACTCTTAATCGGCAGTTCTCCTTTGAATACATTTTCACCTACCAACAAGAGAAACCCTCTTAGAATCTAGTTATCGTTCATGGAACAACAGCGCTGTTAATAAGCCATATTATCGACTGAAAGGAAAAATCAAGTTCAGATATAAAATGTACAACAACAACAAAGCATTTTACCTCGGTAATTGGTTATTTTTTTACATGAACCAAAAGCAGAATCAGATCGGGCGTTGTGCAATTATGAAACGTACTATTACAACTAAACTTGAACTCTTGATATCTAGGAAGTTGCCAAGAATATTAAAAGTTGGCATAACAAGGACCAAAATCATACTCCAATTGCATTTAAACTACATTGCAATGCTACCCGGCCGCTCCTCTTCATTTTCACACAAAATTCACTAGTAGACAGCCCAAATAGACATAAAAGAATAGAGATTCAAACCTACACGTGAAGAGCATATAAATAAGAAAATATGTCCCCTATAGGCGAGGACACGAGGTGGTTGAGTGAATCCACCAGTACAGAGCTGAGACTGAGATACTTCTTGCATGAGGCCATCCATCCAGAAGGTAAGGTAAATGGCCAGAAATGGTGGGCTTAGTTTGTTAAGGAAACCTGAATATGTGTGGGACTTAAGAATACTAAGTTCCCTAAAACCAACGAACATGGAACAATGTCCAGACTAACTTCTCCACTCACATGATCAAGTTTCGAATGAAGTAATTATACCACACACAGAGACAGAAAGACAGCATTCAGAAAAATAGGTAAATAAACATCCATTGGCAGTGTCTTCATCAGTAAAGCATTACAAGGGGATAAACGTAAACGTACCAATAAAAGACGAAGTGGAGATAGTTTACTACTAGCAATGTTCTAAGGTAGCAAAGCTAAAAGAACACACTCCATATAGTAAATTTTATTATGTACTCCCGACATACCAAAATGAATGTACAAAATCTCTTTTGATCAAGACCAAATTTGGACATTCATTTTGGGACGGAAGGAGTATCATTTGTTAGATAAGCACTAAACTAACCACCTTAATGGGCTTGAAACTCTAAACTAATAAAACAAAGATCTATCCCTGACAAAGTGAACCCTCCAGATCCATCTAAAGAACAAACTATGCTATCTCTAATGTCTGTTCTATTCCGTGAAACTTGAATTATGTTTTTTAAGCAAAAAAAAAAAAAAAAAAAAAGTTAACTTCATCAGATAATGAGATTAGTGAATAAATTAACTAGATCAATACTAATTGTTTGTCTGTGTACTTATGTCTTCAAATTTGTATTCCCACAACAAGTTGAAAAGAACACATTTCCATTTAGACAACAATTTTTAGCCATCCACTTCAGATCAAGAAGTGGAAAGACGACTTCCTCGTACCCACAGACATGATCGTAGGTCCTTGTGTCATGTAGTTGGATATGACAGATATAGAAAGAAGCAACAACTAATCCACTCTTGGAGATGAAGCAGAAGACCATTAACAATGCAAATGAGAAACTGGAAAAAGGTAATAAGGTGTATGAAGCAAAACAAGTATCTCATAATTGTAAGGGAGTTCCTTAAGCAGAGATGCAGAAGAACCGATTAAGTGATTAACTATCATTTATAAAGCACTGATACCCCAAAGCCTTAATTGTGGTGTCTGATACACTTAAGATACGGTCACAGGGGGGCACGGCTGGTTGCATATCAGTTATGTTCCATATGTATCCGGATATTAACATTTATCTTTCTCTCGGATTAGCGTGGAATGCGGGCGGCTCAGATATGTGGAGGATACAACTAGGAGATGTTCGATACAGTCAAATGCCAGTGGCGGAGCTAGGATTTTTAATAAAGGGGGGCAAAAAAATTACAAAAGTATAACTTTATATGGTGGAGTATAAAATTGACACAAAGGGGGGCAAGAAAACTACGCAATGCAATATTTTTATGATAGGAAGGGGAAAACTGATAAAATTTATAATTTTAGTGGTAAAATATCATATTTTTCAAAATTATGGGGGGGGGGGGAATTTGGCGTTTTTGAAAACTTAAGGGGGCAACCTACCTCCGCCAGTGTCAAATACGCGGAGGATACGACAAGGATATGCACGAATATTGTTTGATAATTCAGGGTCAAAAGTATAACTTATCATTCTTCATAGCAAGGACTTTTTTGCAAATTCTCCCTTTGGTAAGATTTATGTCTCTTTTTCACTCAAACATTGGACGAAAATAACTGCCACAGATTGACAAAAAGTATCCAAATTTCAGTTTTACCCCGACATTGTCACTTGTTGGTCCAAGTGGGTGAATTAGTGCACGAGGGAAGCTGAGAGATATTAGTTGAAGAAACAATAAGAAGGATAAACTGGGTATTCCTGGGTACTCCACTTCATAATGTTTCAATACTATTTACATTTTGTAAGTGTTATGAAGAGCTAAAAAGAGACAGATAAATCTGACAATAAAGAGTAACATAAGTCACTTAGTGATAATTCTACTAAAAAGTCTTGGATAATTTCACAAAAGATAAGAGACCAAAATCTTTTGGAAATAGAATGATATCCTCATAGGTAGTTAACATTGTTGTATCTTTCACTTTCTTTCTTTTTTCTTTCTTTCTTTTTTTTTTTTTGGCAGAATAATTCTTTCTAAATAGCACTTCTTCATCTGTCCTGCTAATCTTCTTTTGTCTTTTAACATTATCGCACATACTTTCTTAGCTGCCCAAATTCCTAAACCCCATTTGTTTCAAACATACATTCCAAGTACTTCTCGTCATTTTCTTTAGACAGCGATTGTTTAATTTATTGCTTATTACATTCACAATAGTTCCAGAAGTAGAAATATATTGATGGCATATTGTTCTATCATTTAAACATTAACAAATAAGAAGTGTGGAGAAAAAAATCTTAATAACATATTATCTACATTTGTTTGTAGGCAAATTTTATAGGGATGAAAAATAACACATCTTTTAAGATGTTACTAACAAAAAAATGGCTTTTTCTTGTTGTACCATATCCTGTTATTTGATTTGGATTTATCATCACACACGCATAGTATCGTACCCATATCCCGCACCTGTATCAGTGCTTTATACACTATGATTTATCTTTTAAGAGAAAGAAAGATAAAGAAAGTGCAAGTGTGTGAATCAAAAGAATGTGAAGCATCTCTTTTGTTGACATTTCAGAACATTCTAGAAAGTGGGGTGCCAAGTAAGAGCAAGAGAGAAGAAGACGATGGGGAATAAAGACAAAAATGGGCACTCCAGAATGATTCAGAATAGTATGTCTCAGTTATTGCTTTACTCTCCACGGTGAAAAGATAAGAATTAAATACATGTTTTTTAAAGAATATCATACAATTGGAGGTTGGTTTAACCTCCATCATTAAGTTCTTTAGAATAATGGTACGTAAATATATTTTATAGATCTTCACAAGATTTATGAATCTTCTGACCACTTTTAGATCTTCGACTGTATATTAGTTAGTCAGATTCGTTGAGTGTTTAATGTTGTAAGCCGTGTTCTGAGTGCCTATCAGGCCTTTTTAGGGTGTACCATCAAGGTTTGGCCTCTAACTGTTTAAGTGTTCTTTTGGGCATAACGCCCACCTCTGTTTCTAGGATCATGTGGTCATGAAGGTGTGCACACGTTTAGATAGGTGGAAACAAGTGTATATTTTACAAGGTTGGGTTTGTTAACATTTAACTATTGCTATACTTGCATCCTCCTAAAGTTTCATCTTCCCTTAGGATTCTAGAGAGCACTTCGGATAGGCATAACGTGATTATGAGCAATAATAATCTACTACTACAGTTGCTAAGGAATTCACAATTTTATTGTTAAGAGCATCTCCCTGGTTTGGTAAGTGGCCTATGGAAGTTTCTGCGCGTGGATTCTCATGCTTTATTTTTCATTTCATTTATTTGTTAAATTAAGGGAAGCAAAGCAGTAAGTTTCATTGGTTGATGTCTTTCCTTCTTTTTTGTTACTCTAATTAGTATGATCAGAGATCTTCTCCTTACTTTTCCTTTCATGTGGGCTTGTCATTTGGAAAGCCAAGTTACTTCACAGATTGAAGGAATATGCAAAGTAACTTATTCTTACTAGGGACAAATGATCGGGGACAACAACAGATTCCTCAAAAGACATTGTCTATGACGTATGTCTCAAGTGGAATTTGCAGATCAAGACCCATGACGACACTTTCTACATTGTCGGTGGTTTGTCTGGTTGACCATCCTTTTCTCCTACGTTGAAGTTTGTGGTGTGTATGTGGTTCCACACTCTTAGGTATATTAGGTACGTCCTATAGTTAGGGTATTTTTCTCACTATAATGGAAGTTTGTAGGTACTAATAAATTGTGTTTTTGGCAGTGTGAGTGCTTTATGAGGAGGGGTGGGGTGTTAGAATATTCAAAGAATAGACACTCTCATTCCCACTTTATTATTGACGGATAATCCTCTCTTGTTATTTTTCCTTGTGGCTTCAGAAATCGGCCGATCTATACTTAACTAACCATCGGAGCGCAGTGCTTCATTTAGGCTTGTGGATTTTTCTTTACTGTTGTTTTCTCCATTTACTTTTTGTACTCTCCTTGTTACCAGATCCTAAATTCTTCCTTAAATATAGCCATCTAACCCCGAAGCCTCACTATTGATTACAAGTTACAAATGTACTCAACAAGAGTTCAAGTTTGAAATCAGATATGGTAAGTCTTAATTGCTTTCCAATTTTTCGGTATACTTCCGCTATGATTCGATATTAATCAAAAAACTACATACTTGCGGTGATAACTTCATTACTATTTTTACTTTTCACTTAAAGCAGTCATAGACGCCCTTAGTTACAAATGTACTATCTTGAGCTATACAATATCATTTAAATTGAGAATATCAAGTTCCACTCAATTTTTTAAACTCCGGCAAACAAAAAATGAGTTCCTATTAGACAAACACTTATATCGCCCTTGAGTTATTAAATTTTATAATCTCAATCCATTAATAGATGACCTAAGGGTTCGGTACTCTAACTAACTTCACGTAAGAAAATCTTCATTACCACCATATATTGACTCAAGACATCAGAATGCAACTGTCTGTATATTAGCAATAACTTCTCTTAGTAGAACTCGGTTAGCACGCAGCAGATACTCAAAATGGATACAATAATTTCCAGTTTGGTTTTTTTATAATTGTTGAGCTATTTGGGCAGTTCTGGAAAGGATTCGGGATAATTCTTCTTTTTGTTTTTCTTTGTCTGATTCTTTTTTCCTTTTCAGACAAGTGCTTGAGAATCTTGGGATTAGAAGTAAATCGTTACACTTAAAAAAAAAAAAAAAAAAAACATTGTAGGTCAAAATTCAACTTGAGTGAAACGAACACAGGAATACACACACACACTAATAAAAGCATATTTTGAAAATCATTTTTGGATCATACTTTCCCAAGGATCTATATTGTGAGTATCATGTCCATTTACCTAAATTGCACATATTTATTCCTTCAAGCAAGTAACACATTTCCCATGTTCGTTGGTGTCCCTCTTATTAGAAGTCTATCCAATCTAACTTATTAAATATTTATGAATTATGCTAACTCAAATTTATATTGGAGCAATTAGAGATGCATGCTTGCCTTTGGAGTTTGGGTTCTTTTGTCCTCTCTTTATGATTTACCCCATCTTTTTCTCTATATCTCTCTTTTATTTTCCCAATCATTGCTAAAAAAAAATAAAAAATTAGAAGAAAGACTACTAAACTGCTAAGCCAAGCACACCCTATCTCTCTCTCTCTTTACTTTTTTTTCATAAATAAGGTGGTTTGTTTAAATTAGCTTCGATGAACATCAATTTACATGCACAACTTGATTTACAATTCATTATCATTGATGCTTAACGACGATCCCAATCTCTTTTTATGAACTTATTAGCTGTTTGAAAAAAATTAAGATAATTAATGCACTAGTATATATGTATTTGTAATACTGTTTTACTAACCGGTATTACTGTACTTATAACAAATATATATATACATCACTTTGTACACCTCAGGAAATTACGACTCTCATTCAGATTCAAGAATATCAATGGATGAGGAAAATTGTTAGCTGCTTGCATTCCATTTTATCTCCCGTCCCTGCTTTGCATGACAGTCTCTATTTTATTTTTTTTGGAATTCTCCTTTTACATGATTTTTTTTATTTCTTTCATGTTCTTAATAATATGCAAGTTGACGAGTGTGTTAATTGATCTTTTTAATGCATTATGTCAAGTTTTATTTACCATATCAGGAATTTTAAGGAACATGCTTGCAAAGACATTTAGCATAGAGAGTTCCTGGCAATCCGAGATAGATTTTTCCTATTAAAGGATAAAGCGCTATTTCTGGCTTCTTTATGGCCATCTCCCATGGAAAACTCCCACAGCATCATGAGTTTGGCCCCTAGTTGAGTTGTTTTACATTTTGTGATTTGCAGCATTTTATCCTCTTACATTGTTACACCCTTTGGGTATACTCCCTCCGTCCCACCACAAGTGAGACCAACTTGTGGTGCACAGTAATTAAGAAAAAGGTAGTATATGTGTGGTAGAAAATGAAGAGAGAGAATGAGTGGGGTAAATAGTAGTGTTTGTTGAATAAAAGTGCTTATTTCAGTCTTCCCTTTCTTTATGTTCAATCAATGTGAGAGTTGCATTCATTAAGTTTCTTCGAGAAATTACACATAGGAGAATCTTCTGGCTGAGCCATTCACTCTCATACGCTAATTTTTTTTCTATAAGTAATCAAGGGATTAATTTCACCACTTTACTCCCAAATAGAATCAGATTAACAGGTATACCTCTATATTAATATAGCATAATCAAAGAATTTTTCACTTCATGTATATCAATTTAAATTGACAGTTAAACATGAATCATTCACATTTCAAAAATCCTAAATTTGATTCATCATTCATTTAAGACCATTGATTACACAATTACACATGCATACTAACAGGAACCGACAAAGAAAAAAAAAATGTTTATGCTCAATCAATTTGAGAGTTGCATTCAATAAGTTTCTTTGAGAAATTACATATAAGAAAACCTTCTAGCTGAACATTCACTCTTATACCCTTAATATTTTTTTTATAAGCAATCAAGGCAATAATTTCACCAATTCAATTTCATATAGAATCAGATTAGCTGATATACCTCTATATAAACAGCAAATAATCAAAGAACTTTAACTTCATGTATTTCAATTCAGATTAACAGTCAAACATGAATCATTCACATTTCAAAATCCAAGACTTCGACTCATCATTCATTTAAGACCATGGATATACACATGCATACTAACAGACACAGTAACCAAAAAAAAACTTCAAAAACTAACCATCATAAACTAAGAGTAATTTATCAAACTTACAGAGATACAGACTGATCAGCACCACCTATCACCAGCCAAATTCAACCTGACAACAACAACAACAAAAATCAGATAAAACTAAAAAAAAAAAAAAAAAAAAAACTCCAATTCAACTCAAATTCAAACAATGTAGATAGATTTAACAAAAAAAAAAAAAAAAAAGTACCTGAACAAACACTAGCAAGCACTCTCCCTGCAGAAGAAATCGGTTTTTTTTTTTTTTTTTTTTTTTTATAGGATGGTTGGGAGATGATATCTAGGAAGAAATGAGTCTGAAGTGGCGGTTGAATGAAACCCTAGAGGGGGATTCATACGATGGTTTATATAGTGGTTTGGGAGGATGAATAACGCCTGCCAAGTGTTTGATCGTTGGCTCAAGTGTAAGTGCATTGCAAATACACGTTTTTTGACAAGGCGGGGCGGGAGAATACAACACCTCATTACCGAAATCATAGCTGTCATTCCGTTGGATTTGAATTGAAATCCGGTGACGGAATATTCCGGTGATCGGAAGTTATTTTTTTGTTGCCCAGAAACGGAAACAAAGTAAGCAAGGTTTGAATATTTTGGCAGTATGTGTGTGGGTAACGGAAAAGGGTGTCGTTTACGATTTAGCCACATAATGTTAGAAGTTGATTACGTTTCTACCCCTCCTCGCCCATGTCACAAATATTTTTTTCTTTTAGCTTTTGCTTTGATGGAAAAATAAAAATAAATAACAAAATATTTTATTCTTCTAGTAGTAATATACTCCCTCCGTCCCAAAATGATCTTCCTATTTGTCATTTCTCATTGTCCCAAAAAAAATTCTCATTCTATAATTTAGGCTTAAAAGTGCGTAAAGAAAACATGGCTAGTGAAGTAAGTATTCATATCTTTAAAAAGTTTGAATAGTCAAACGCGAAGATCATTTTGGGACGGAGGGAGTATCATTTCGCATTTTTCTTTTTAATTTATTTTGAATAAATATTTTATTTCTAAATAAGGCAATAATTTTTGTGCATTTTAACGTGATAAAATTACTATTACTATACAAACATATAATGCGCATTCCTTAAAAACGTTGATAAGTCAATTACAAATTTTATTTGGAGGGCAAGGAAAGTCTTATCATGATACAATTAATTTATGGGTTAATTGCAATTTAGACTCTAAAGTACCATATCACCCTTCCAAGCGAACCCCGATATGTTTTTCTTATCAAATCGGGTCTTGAGGTAATTTATTTTCGCCAGTTAGGGCCTTTTTGACGGATTTCGTTAGAAAGTCAGTTAAAAGGCATGTGTCATGCACGTGACTAACGGAAATAGGTAGTTTGAATTAAATTTAACTATTAAAGGTATTAAATAGCATATCTAAAAACTGAAAGGAGGGGTAAACAAAAACTCAAAACTTATAAACCTTTCCCCATCCTCTTTCCCTTTCCAGATTAATGGGTAAGGATAATAAATAAATAAAAAATCTCACCTCCCCGTCTTCTCCCAACGACGGCGCACCATCGACGACGGAATCATCCCCACTTTCTCCCCCACTGGCGAACTCCATCATCTCTGATCTCCCTCACCACTCCCTTCTAACTATCATTCCCCTCCCTTTGACCCTCTCTTCAAAACCGTCGGCGAATCCACTTTCGATTTTTCGGACTACCCACAAGAAATTGGACTCCGATTTCTCTAACCCAGTTTTGATTTCTTCGAATTGCTCCGGCGAGACTTCTGCTTGTGATCCGAATGCGACGTACAAAACAGGGGTTCCTTATTCTTGCTTCTCGTCTGGCCAGAGCATCCATGGAGGTTTCTGGGTTGAATTGGGCTGGGCTTTTGGTGATTGGACAAAACGGCCAAATTGTCGGTGCTCTTGACGGTGGGGGGAATTCCGGCGATGTTTTGAGGGAAGGGGAGGTCGATTATGGTGACGGCTACGTCGGAGAGGGTGGCGAAGATGAAGGGGCAGTTGGATGGTGTGGTACTGTGGTGAAGATTGTGACGGCGGCGTTGCGGTGGAGGATGAGGCGGGCGAGGTCTAGGAGGGGGAAGAAATAAATTTGGCCGGAAAGTATGAAGGTGGTTGCCGGAAATTATGGAAGAATGCAAGAGAGGAAGAAGATGTACTACCAGCAAGCTAATATGAGCAAGAAGTTTGATCAGAAGAAAGAGGAGGAAATTACCAAATTGCAAGAGGAAATGTCGCTAATCGTTACATTGATTTGCTCGTTTTTCACCATTTTGAAGTCATTAATTTTGGGGGTTTTGCTCTAATTTGCTGGGTTTTGTTCAAGCCCAATTTTATCAGCATGTGATGCGTGAATAGAGGGGCACCAAACACATTCTAGAATATTCGCCCCAGCCCTGAATCTTTCTGAATCGAGACCCGGCCCGGCTCCTCTCTGCCATTCCGGCCGAAATTGCACAAGTGCTGTTTGCACTATATCCATTATGAAATTTCATTGTAACTCAAATTCTAGCTTTCTGGATTTCATCACTATTTTGAGTGTTGTGCAGATTGAATAAATTGGAGATTTTTTTTTGAAGTAGAATAAATTGGAGATTAATTTAATACTGTATATTTTTGTCAAAAATGTTCAATTTTTATTAATTTAGATATTGCTAACATGATAAATAATAAAGATTGAATAAAAAATATTAAATTATATGGGTGAAGAAAAAGTAAATATATTAATGTCTTATTTTTTTATTTTCTATTATAAATTATAAAATGTTTCATATTTATTGGATGAGTTTTGTTTTGGTAAATGTAAAATTTTATTTATTTTGTTTATAAAATAAAAATCTTAATTAATTTTATTTTTTATTAATATTTGAAAATAACTTTTTTTTCGAAAGGAATTTGAAAATAACTTTAAAAACCTTTTTATTTACTATTTTAATAGTTATTTTGATTTTCAGCCCTATTAAGTTTGAAATTTTCACTAAGCCCCTTCAGTTTTTAGATATTCTATTTAACACCTTTAATAGTTAATTTTAATTCAAACTACCTATTTCCGTTAGTCACGTGCATGGCACGCCTTTTAACTGACTTTCTAACGAAATCAGTCAAAAAAGCCTTATTTGGCGAGTTTTTAAATCATGAAAACCCGATTTGACAAAAAAAGACACTCAGGGTTCGCTTGGAAGGGTGGTATGTTACTTCAGGGTCTAAATTGTCATTAACCCTTAATTTATAAACATTCACTACGATATTATAGAGACAAATTCTTGTATGCACCCGCCGCACATGTTGCAACAGGTCAAACCCGCCCGCTCCAGCCCCTCCCCCCTTCCCAGATCGCGATACGTGACGAGCTTAAAAAAAAAAAAACCCTCCAATAACTTTAAAATGATACTCCCTCCGTCCCAACACAAGTAGGACTAGAGGAGTGGGCACAATAATTAAGAGAAAGTATGGAATGTGTGGTAGAAAATGAAGAGAGAGAATGAGCGGGACAAGTAGTAGTGTTGGTTGAATAAAATGAGTGGTGGAAAATTTAAAATCATTGTTGATTAACTATTAAATAAATGCACCATAAATCGTAAAGACAATTGATTATTATTAAATTATGATTTTACATTAAAAACATTGGGATGTACATAATAGTTTACGCATATTTCTATTCTCACCCATAAAAAAATCTGTTTCTGCCAAGGAATCTTCCTTATTCTTCCTTCCTTCCTCCGCATCTCCTTCATTTTTGCTGATCCAATTTTTCATTTTCTTCATTGTTTGATTTGTTTTTAATTATTCAAACACAATTGTAATCTCAACATGTTAAGATTATAGACAATTGTGTTGTTGATTTTGTTTATATTTTGTTTGTATTTGTGTGGATTTTTAACAAAATCATTATCTTGCCTTACTTCTTGTTTTATTTTATGTTTTCTCTACTATGTCAAGAGCTTTTGTCTTCTCTCCTTAGTTGAGAGTCTTTCTCTCTCTACTTCGTCGAGAGTCATTATCTTCTCTCCATTGTGAGAGCCTTTGTGATATGTTTATATTTCTCATTCTTGTTGCAATGCTTGGGGTGCCTGACATTTATTGTCAACCCGAATTCTTCAACATTTTGTGTTTTCAACGCTAAAAATTTTTCCATGTAGGGATTTTCAGAAAGTCATTGTTGAGTCGTTTCCAAGTTAAGCTTGGAGTAGCATTTCGCATCACAGGTCATTGTTCGTCAGGGCATTCGATGGGGATTTGGTTCAAGGTTAGGCTTCAGCATTCGAGATGAGTTAGACATTTTCTTTGCGCCGGCCAATCTGTCGATGATTGTACGTTTTTGAAGAAATCCTGAATTTTCAGATAAGCATCCGACTGTTGTGGAGCGTTATCTTCTGTTTTATTAATAAAAGTTGTGTTGTTTGTTGTTTACGCATACGTATAAACAACTTGAAAATTTATGGGTGTGAAATGTGAATAGCAACGCTCAATTATTATGAAGTGCATATATTAAAATATTAAAAGTACAAAATATTCACAAAATTTTACTCATAAAATTATGTTTGTCATTTATTAACGAGTAAACTCCTTTTCCGCCCCTCGTACTATGGCCCCAACATCAATTTGACACTCGTACTATTGAAACAACAAATGTATGATGCGTACTATAGTTTTATTAGCAAAATTAACCAATTTACTATTCATTTGTTAAATTTTTTTAACGAACATTATTTTTTTAACGGGCATTAATTTATTTTAACAAAACTAACTTTTGGGGCGATTTTTGAGTTTTTCGCCGGATTTGCGCCGTCGGCCATATCTCCGTCACCGCTGATTATTTTACTGATCCCAACGGTCAATATGAGCGCCTGAGTGATGTGAACATACCCCAGAAATTTGACGACGATCCAACGGTTAATTAAGCGGGAATTTGATTTTTAATATAGCGAATTTTTGGAGATTTTCGCCAGTTTTTGCCGCCGGCCATTTCTCCCTCTCCGGCAATTATTTGGAAGATCCCAACGGTCATCATGTGCGCCTAGGGGATGCGACCAAAGCCCAGAAGTTTCACGACGATCCAACGGTTAACGAAGTCGGAATTCGATTTTTACATATGCGATTTGGTTTTGATGGAGATAACAAAAGTTAGTTATAAATTAATGCTCGTTAAAAAAATAACGTGTGTTAAAAAAAGTTAACGACTGAATAGTAAATTGGTTAATTTTGCTAATAAAACTATAGTACGCATCATACATTTGTTGTTTCAATAGTACGAGTGTCAAATTGATGTTGGGGCCATAGTACGAGGGGCGGAAAAGTAGTTTACTCATTTATTAACTGATTCTTTAAATTATAAGCCCAAATATTTAATGATTTCAACCCTAATTCATAAATAACAACTAAAATTATGTTACTCTCTCCGTCTCAGAGTAAGAGTCATACTTTTTATTTTGGTACGTACCAGAGTAAGAGTCTCATTCCTAAAATGGCAAAGAATCTTAACTATTCATCCAACTCATTCTCTCTCATACTTTACTTTTATACTCACAACACCAATCAACGTACTATTCTCTCTCATTTATTCTCTCTCTTAATCTCCATGCATTTAAGAGGTATGACTCCAACTCTAAGACGGCGGTAGTACTATTTTGTGCTCATTAGTTAAACTAACCAACTAAACAAGCAAAAGTATAATGAGTAAACCACAAAATGAGTTTTTTTGCAAAAGTGACATGCGTACTTTGTGCAATATATCAATTTGACTCGCGTACTTTAGAAACATCAAATGTGGGTTGCGTACTTAATATTTTAAAATTTTTGATGCCACTTTTTTAATGGCCGTTAAAAACATAACGGGACATTCCATATAAGGAGTAAAAGTGTAAGGAATAAAACTTGAAGTGCTAAATTAAAAAATACCATCTAAACCTACGAATTGGTGCAAATCCGGTGAAGGAATTGGTGCCAAGATCCAAAAGCTCTAAATTTTCGCAACGGGAGACTTGTTGTTGAACATTTCCGGTCAACATATTGCTCCTCAATGACAAGTAAACAAAACCAGGAGGGTCACAAATTTGTGGAGGGAATCCACCAGTTAATCCATTGAATGAAAAATCCAACCCTTCGAGATTCGAACAATTACCAATTGACAGCGGAATTGGGCCGGAAAGATTGTTCCTGGCAAGAGAAATGAACTTCATTTTCTCGCAATTCCGAAACAAATTTGAAGGGATCTCCACATTATAACCATTCTTTGATAAATCAAGAAATCTAATGTTGGGTAAATCCCCTAAAAATTCAGGGATTGACCCAGACAGAGCATTGGAACTCAAATTAATCTTCAATAACGTATCAATTCCCCCAAATTCCGATGGAATGTCGCCGGAAAACCTGTTCCCGAATAGGGTCAAAATCCTTAAGGATTTCAACTCAGATAATTCGGGAATCAAGATTCCACCCAAACTAGTGTTCCACAACACAATTTTATTCACATTTTCCAAAGAATTGCAAAAAACACAACCGACGAAGAAGGTGGGGGAATCTTGAAAAGGGTGTGGGGATGGGTCCAGATTGGTTGCAGCAGATGGGTGATAGGTTTAGACAATGTTCTAAAAATCACTATGCGGCCGCTAGCGCCGGAGCTGGGCCTAGCGTCTAGAGGGGCCGTGAATAAGACATAATTTGTAATATTTCGGTGAAATAGTGTTGAAAATGTCACCGGAATATGCAAACAATTAATTTAAATGTATATAATAATAAATTTAATATAATTTTCGATTGAAAATACTAATATTAAAAATTGTAGGTGGAGTTTTAGATAAATTTGAAGTTAATCGCAGCATTTTAATGAAAATTTAATGCAAATTATCTTTCAATATCCGGTCTAGGCGGATTTGAATTAGGCGCGGCGTTCTGTGACCGCTTAGCGCCTAGGCGGGGCCTAAGCGGTCTAGGCGAAGGATTTTTAGAACAGTGGGTTGAGATGGTATTTTTTAATTTAGCACTTCAAATTTTATTCCTTACACATTTAATCCTTATATGGAATGTCCCGTTATGTTTTTAACGGCCATTAAAAAAGTGGCATCAAAATTTTTAAAACATTAAGTACGCAACCCACATTTGATGTTTTCAAAGTACGCGAGTCAAATTGATATATTGCACAAAGTACGCATGTCACTTTTGCAAATAACTCACCACAAAATGGACCCGCGTACTATTACCCCAACATCACTTTGACCTGCGTACTATCAACTCAGTAAATGTCCATGCGTACTATAGTTTTATTATCAATTTCCCTGAGATTTCTAACATTGGTTAAAAAGTTAACATGACTGTTAATAAATTAAGGAAAAGTTAGATTCTAATTTTTAAAATTGACCCTAAATTTCAAAATAAATCCCCTTATCATCATATAAAGATGGAGGACTAAACTTTAAATAAAAAGTACAATTAACTCTCTCCCTTATACTAAACCACGCCATTCTTAACTCCCAGAAAATACAACAAAGTTTTCATCTTCTTCTTCTCCGACCTTCCCCGCTCGACCGCCGTGCTTACCGTGCCCCTACCGCCGTCCCCATCCACCGCCGCCCCCAACCTTCCAGATCGACAAGGTCATCTCGTTCTTCGTCAATAGTCACGCCATCCCCCCATTCCCAAGCCGCCTTACTCAGTCGTCTTCTCCGATCTTCTCCATTTCTTCTCTGTTTATTCTCTTTTTCTGCTCAATCTCTCTCTCTCTCTCTCTCTCTCTCTCTCTCAAGATTCATAACTAGATCTAGATCTATTTCTACATCCACATCTAGATCTGAATTTGTTTCTATGTGTGTTGTGCGTTTGTTGGTGTGCATTTCTTGGTGATTTTTTTGTTTCTGAAATTTGTTTTGTTGTGCATTTCTGGGTGATGTTGTGTGTTAGGTTCGATGTTATTTGTTTGGGGATTTAGATGAATTGCAGTCCAGGAATAATTCTGTTATGAACATTTGTTGTGGGTTTTGTTGGATTTGTTTTATTGTGGTAGCTGGATGGTGGCGACTCGGTGGAAGGATGGTGGTGGTGGTGGTGTGAAGATGGTGATGAAGATGATGGTTGTGTTAATGATCAAAATGTAAAAATATTTAGAATTAATTAATAGAAAAAATATTACTAAAACACATTTTGTATGTGAGATTTTTGGATAGTTTTCTAATTTTCATTAAGATTCAGGGGGTAAAGTGGGATAAGGGGGATTTATTTTGAAATTTAGGGTCAGTTTTAAAATTTTGAATCTAACTTTTCCTTAATTTATTAACAGACCCGTTAACTTTTTAACCAATGTTAGAAATCTCAGGAAAATTGATAATAAAACTATAGTACGCATGGTACATTTACTGAGTTGATAGTACGCAGGTCAAAGTGATGTTGGGGCAATAGTACACGGGTCTATTTTGTGGTTTACTCAAAGTATAATTTGATAAAAACATAACCAAAAGAACATTTTGGTCCATTCCCTACGAGTAAAGAATAATACTAGAGGTACAAAAAAGTCACAAAAACTAGGGGTGAGCAAAAAAAACGAAAATACCAATAAAACCGAAAAAATCGGACCGAAAAACCGGTCCAATTAGTTATTGGTTTGGACCGGTTCCTGCAAAGTAAAAAAACTGAAAATAGCGGTTCGGTTTCGGATGTATAGTTTTGCACATATAGTGGAAACCGAACCGAGCCGATAAGATGGAAACGACGTCGTTCTATTAATAATATATATATATACGTTTTTGATTTTTCACCCCACTCTCGTCACTTTCAATCTAGTCCACGCCTAAATCCACAACCCTAGATCTCTCGTCTGCGCCGAGCCGCCGACACCCATCTTCACCAAGGACATTCCGTCGTCGGCGAACCTCTCGTCTGCGCCGAGCCGCCGACACCCATCTTCACCGATTTCGTTCCGTCGTCGGCGAACCTTCCGGTAAATGTCTCCCTCTTTCTTAGTTTCTTTTTATCAAGGTTTTAACTCTTTGGATTTTGATTTTGTTTTCGTTTCATATAACCTAGTTTGGATTTTGATTTCATTTTCCAGTTACCTAGGTTTTATATGACACTTTTAGTTTGTTTCCGGTGGTGGGTTTTTAAGAGGGATGACAGATTTTGTTATCATAACAGAACAGATTTTGTTTCATCGATTTTGATTTTGCTTTTGTTTTCTTCATTGATTTTATTTTCCAGTGATGTTATTGTACTTTAGTTTAATTGTTTTGGCTTATATGTTTCTGTAGATGGAACCCATTGATGTTGAAACTGAGGATGCAAGCCAGAATCAGGAGATACCAGTTGAAGAACAAAACTGTAATGAGGGAGGGAAGGAAAGCAATGAAGAAAAAGATGGGAATGAGGAAGATGCTACTGATAAGGGGAAGGGAAAAGGGCTAAGAGATCAATGGTATGGCAACATTTTACTTATGTACAAGGTGCAACAAGCGCAAAATGTCCTTACAGCCATTTAGTTTTACAATGTCATTCTACTAGAGATGGCACCTCCAATTTGAAGAATCATTTAGAACACTATTGTCAAAAGTCTCATGTTTTGATAAGGAAGAAGGGAGATAAAAAGGCAATCAACAATAGGTTTTAAGCCCATTGGGAAGGGGGAAGGTAGTTCTCTTACTACTCACTCTTTTAATCAAGAGAAGTGCAAAAGGGCACTATCTAGAATGTGCATCAAAGACAATAGGCCTTTCAGTATTGTCGATGATGAAGGGTTTAGGGAATATACTTGGCAATTAAATCCAATGTTTACAATCCCATCTCGGTGGACTGTAGCAAGAGATTGTTTGAGGATTTACAAGGAGGAGGCTGCAATTTTAAAAAAGCTTTTTAAAAAATCAAACTATTTCTCTTACAACTGATACTTTGTCATCTGTTCAAAATATCAATTATATGTGTCTTACAGTGCATTGGGTTGATGATGATTGGGTTTTGATGAAAAGAATTTTGAACTTTTGTCCAATAGCTAATCATAGAGGTGAAACAATTGGAAAATTGGTTTATGCATGCTTACAAAAATGGGGTATTGATCAGATTTTCACTGTGACTGTGGATAACGCTTCATTAAATGATGGGGCTATTCGATATTTGAAAACTAGGCTTAGAGGTCCTAATGCCATACTCGATTGTAAGTACATGCATTTAAGATGTTGTGCACATATTATAAATCTTGTTGTGAGAGACGGGTTAGAGGAGCAAAATGTGTCCATCTCAAAAATAAGAAATGCTATGAGGTATGTTAGGTCATCACCGGCTAGAGGTGCAAGGTTTAGGGAATGCGTTGATAAAGCTAAAGTTGATTGTAAGAAGAAACCTTGTCTTGATGTTGAAACTAGATGGAATTCTACCTACCTTATGTTAGAAACGGCTGTGAGGTACACTAAAGCTTTTGATAGGATGAAACTGGTAGATGACCATTTCTTGGGATACTTGGATGTTGATGATGAAGAGAAAGAGAGTGGTACAAGAAAGAGAATGAGAAAAGAAAAATTTTGGGGCGCTTCAAATCAAGAGGATTGGAATAATGCAAATCATTTCATTGAGTATTTGAGTGTCTTTTACAACGTAACCAACTTGATTTTGGGGTCTAAGTTTGTCACTTCTAACTTGTTTTTTGGTGAACTTGTAACAATGCATGCAACCATATCACAAATGTGCTTGGATATGGACGAGGCAAAGTAAAAAATGGCACGTTCGATGAAAGAAAAATATGACAAATATTGGGAGAATGAACTTCTTGTTGCATGTGGCCGTTGTTTTAGATCCCCGCAATAAAATGTGTTATCTTGGGTGGTGTTTTGGTCATATTTATGGAGTTAATTCACCAAGGATAAAAGAAATGTGATAAAGTGATTAGAACATTGAATGACTTGTTTGCTCATTACAAAAGAAGAGATGAGGATTTGAAGGGTGGCAACAAGGAAGCTTCTTCATCTACTACAAATTCTGTTGGAGGTTCAACTTTTGTGGGAATTGGTGCTAGAGCTAATCTAGAATGAAGCTTCTTAAAATATTTGGAGGAGCAAGGAGGTATGACCTATAAGTCGGAAGTTGAAATATATTTATTCGATGGAATGGAAAAGAGGGATGATAAATTTGATATTTGAATTGGTGGAAAGTTAATTCTACAAAGTTTCCTATCCTATCTCAAGTGGCTAGACATGTTTTGGGGATGCCTATCTCCACCGTTGCTTCGGAGTCCGCATTTAGCAACGGTGGTAGAGTGATTGATCCATTTAGGAGCTCTCTTACTCCTCAAACCGCCGAAGCTTTAATTTGCACGCAAGATTGGATTCGCTCTACACCCGCTGATCTTGAGCTCCCAGATGTGTATGCTAAGGCTATAGAGGAATTGCAAGAGAAGCTAGAGAAACTCGAAACTGGTAAAATATATTTGATTTATTTGGTAGTTTTTAATGAGTTTGCTTTACTATTGACATATTCTATCATTTGTAATTTCAGATGAATTTGGAGGTGGACCAAAGTTCTTCGAGCCGTCCGTGGTTGATGATTGATTGAAAATTGGTATGGTTACTTTTAGATTTATTTTTAATGTTTTCTTTCTTTCAATTTTTTTGAATTTCTGAAGTTTTTTTTTAAGCAGTTTCGGGGCAGTGCTGTAGACTTGAAAGACAGGTATGTTCTGCTGTAGTGTATTATTCTGATTTTTTTTTTTAAAGCTGATGGTGTTTCTGTGTTGTTGGTACTACCTCCGTCTCAAAATGATTATATATATACTACCTCCGTCCAAGAGTAAGAGTCATAATTTTTTTATAATAGCGAAAAAAGTAGGAAGATCATTTTTTGGACGGATGGATGGATTAGGCTTGTAAAGTCAGAGTTGCCTGACTAAACAAAACTCTGTATGCCATTCTTTGTCTTCACTCTATTTTCCTTGTTACTGACATCACTCCTCCACTTTCCTTACAACCATCTTCATAGTGTTCATATTTCTAGTCCCAAAATATTCAAAAAGAAAAAAAAAATTAATTTGTTTGTATATTTGTTAAAAATTTAACTGGTTGGCAACATCTCATTGAGTAAGTTTTTTAATAAAGCTTCTTACTTTTCAATTATGCAAGAATGCAGACTTTTAGAAGTGTTAAAGAGGTCTCTTTTGAAGTGTTGAAGAAGAAGAGAATTTTACGTTTGTAATTATCCTTATGTTTAACAACTTATTTTGACATATGGATGGATGAATTTAACTTTTAAATATTCTGATGATCATTTCAAACATCATACTTTTAAACTTTATATGTAATCTTACATATGAATGGATGGATGGATGAATGAATGTTATTTTTATGTTGGTTTTTTTTTTTTTTTTTTTTTTTTTGTTGTTGCTGAATGTCAAAATGACAAAATCTCTCAACTATATGTGCCCAACAAAGCCTTTTCACCAGCTTGGCCCAACAAAGCCCATTAAGGCCCAACAGTCCATTAAGAAACCAAAACCGGATACACCGAACCATTAAGAAACCGAAGTTTAATCGTTTCGATTTACATAAAACCGATAACTATTGGTTTGGTGTCGGTTTTATCCAAAAACCGATCCAAACCGATCCGTGCTCACCCCTAACAAAAACTTGCTCATAAAATCCTAGGTGTAGTGATTTTATTGGTGTTTTTAATTAGAGTGTGGGGGGCCTATTATTGATGCAACCAATAAAATATCGCCACCTCATTTTGTTTGCAAGATTTTGTGACTTTATTTTGTGCCCCTAGCATTGCTCACGAGAAAAACCCTCATAGAGTCATAGATTGTGTGTGTCCCGCAGTGATTGGCTGTGAAAAAAAGCGCGTAATCACCACAGTCCCTTCTTCCTCTCTTAGACCATCCACAATGGATGTTTAATGGATGTGTGAAATGGGTTCAACAAAAAAAATTTGGTTTAATGGCTCCAATGGTGTGTGAATGAGGGGAGTGTGAATGAAATTGTTGAATGGATTAAACGAGTGTGAATGAGATTTTTGTCTCCCGGATTTGCCACGTGGCACGATGTGATTGGGCCTGGCGGGCGCGTGCAGCACACGCGCCAGGGAAGGCGCGTCGCGGAAGCCGGACGCCTTCTTTTTTTTTTCTTTTTTCCTGGCTTTGACACTTGTCAGCTTCTCATTTGTTCATCGAATTTCTAATTTAATTTCTCACCCTAATTATTTGAGCTCAATTATTTTACAATAATTTTTTTTATTATTATTTTTACACCAAAATTCATAAAAAAAAATCTCTATAAATTGATGCAAGTTTCATTTGATTTGGATACAAAAAAAAACCTCATTTTAATGAAATGGATCCCAATAATAACTATTTCAACATTCAAAAAAACCTCATATTTATTTAATTACAATTACAAAAAAATAATTAATTGTGAAGTATTTTTTTTAAATTATAATTCATTATTTTTATTATTATTTTTATTATTATAATTTTACTAATCATAAAAATAAAAAATAAATTTTAAGTGGTGGGGTATAGGATGATGAGTGAGAAAAGTGTTGAATGGGGGATTAAACAAACCATTGTAGGGTGTTTTGTTGAATGAGTGTTGAATGGATGAGTTGGATGAGAGAGAAGATGATGTTGAGTGATAAAGTGGGTGTTGAATGGGAAAGTTTGATGAAACCATTGTGGATGGTCTTAGACCATGTACAGTGGTTCAACACCATTTTCCCATTCAACACCCACTTTATCACTCCACCTCATCTTCTCTCTCATCCAACTCATTCATTCAACACTCATTCAACAAAACACCCTACAATGGTTTGTTTAATCCCCCATTCAACATTTTTCTCACTCATCATTCTATACCCCACTACTTAAAATTTATTTTTTATTTTTTATTTTTATGATTAGTGTTGAAATAGTTATTATTGAGATCCATTTGAAAGAAAAAATGGTTTTTTTGTGTCGGAATACAATGAAACTTACGTCAATTTAAAGAGATTTTTTTTTAGGAATTTTGGTGTAAAAAAAATTAATAAAAATATTTTTTGTGAAATAATTGAGCTCAAACAATTGGGATAAAAGTAAAAAATATGGTAAGCCAACCAGGTGCCAACACGTGGCGGCCTCCAGCAAAAAAAAAAAAGAAAGGTGTTTAGCATGGGCTTCACGCCCATTTTCTGGCGCGTGTGGGTCAAACGCGATGTTGGCCCAATCCTGGATCAACACGTGGCATTTTCGGCCGACAACTTCTTCCATTCACGGGTGTTTAACCCATTCAACACAATTGCAAAATCCCCCCGTTCACCCAACCATTGTAGCCATTAAACCATCTTTTTAGTGTGAATGGCTATTCAACACTCTAAATATTTTGCCATTGCACATGGTCTTATAAGAACCTCCCCGAACCACCGTCACCATTCCCACCCCTTTTCTCCATCTCCACCATTTTCCACACACAGTCAAAATTCCAAACAATGGCATCTGAAATCGACACAACCAGATCCGGATCCGACAATGGCGCCACCGAAAGCAAGCGCAAAGTAGCTTTAATCACCGGCATCACCGGCCAAGACGGCTCTTACCTCACTGAATTCCTCCTCGACAAGGGCTACGAAGTCCATGGCTTGATCCGTCGTTCTTCCAATTTCAACACCCAGCGCATCAATCACATCTATATCGATCCACACAATGCCCACAAGGCTCGTATGAAGCTTCATTACGCCGATCTCTCCGACGCTTCTTCGCTCCGGCGATGGCTCGATACCCTCCTTCCCGACGAGGTCTACAACTTGGCTGCTCAGTCACACGTTGCTGTTTCCTTCGAGATCCCTGATTACACCGCGGATGTCGTCGCCACCGGTGCGCTCCGCCTCCTTGAGGCCGTTCGTTCACACGTCTCCGCCTCCGGTAGGTCACACATCAAGTACTACCAAGCCGGATCGTCTGAAATGTTCGGATCAACCCCGCCTCCGCAGTCGGAAACGACGCCATTCCACCCTAGATCGCCGTACGCGGCGTCCAAATGCGCGGCGCATTGGTACACCGTCAATTACCGGGAGGCGTACGGGATCTACGCCTGCAACGGTATTCTATTCAATCACGAGTCCCCACGCAGGGGAGAAAACTTCGTGACCCGGAAGATCACACGGGCAGTAGGCCGGATCAAGATCGGACTCCAAAGCAAGCTATTTCTGGGAAACTTGTCCGCTTCCAGAGATTGGGGATTCGCCGGAGACTACGTTGAAGCAATGTGGATGATGCTACAACAAGAAAAACCCGACGATTACGTCGTGGCAACAGAGGAATCACACACAGTGGAAGAATTCCTGGAAGTATCATTCGGGTATGTCGGATTGAACTGGAAAGACCACGTCGTGATCGATAAAAGGTATTTCCGGCCAACGGAGGTGGATAATTTGAAGGGCGATTCAAGCAAGGCCAGGAAAGTTCTTGGGTGGAAACCTAAAGTTGGGTTTGAGCAGCTGGTGAAGATGATGGTTGATGAAGATGTTGAATTGGCTAAGAGGGAGAAAGTTTTGGTTGATGCTGGTTTTCTGGATGCTCAACAACAGCCATAGATTTGGTTGTTTTTATGGATTTGAATTCAATTATGGATTTATGGTTAAATTTGATTCTTGTTTTTGATGAAATTTATATTGTTGGAAGATGATTTGTAGGGGTTATACAGTTTGTTGTTCAACCCAATTGAGTTAGTTTGAGGAAATCAATAGAAACAATTTACTGTTATATATTGCAATCTATTGGATCTGCTCTCAAGCAGTGAAGTACTTCCTCCGTCCCAATTTAAAGTTCCTAGTTTGACTTTACACGGAAATTAAGAAAAAATAAATGTTGTGAGTATGAAAAGTAAAGTGGGAGAGAGAAAGTGGGTAGGAGTTTTTGTTGTGAGAATGACAAGTGTGTCTCACTTTCCATTTTAAGTAATAAAGCAAAGTAAGAACCTTAAATTGGGACAGACTAAAAAGGAAAGTAACAACTTTAAAGGAGGATAGAAGGAGGATAGAGGGAGTAGTAATTTTCAATAGGTCAAGATCATAAACAAAACAATGAAGTTAATTTTTAATGCCCCCTCCCTTTTCGTTTATCTAAGATAAATGTCTCGTTTTTTAAAATAAAAAAACCATCGCGTGCAATTTTATCATGATAAAGGTAATGAAGAGCTCACACCAGCTGGACCGGGTGTTATCGAACCGGTATGACTAAAGATCGGTTTGAATCCACTTAAAGGCTTCCGACCTCACCTACTCTGGACGACGTCGAGGACAAAACAACCATAAAAGGCGAGCAGAGAGCCCGAGACGAGCATGACCCACTATAGAGCTCCTCCCGACGAGGTCGCCACCTCGGTGAGCTCGATACCAACATGAGAGATACGATCTGTATTGACTCATCCAATCGCATTAAATGCCTTATGGTATTCCCTGAGCTACCTACCCTATTCCGTACTGAACTTGTCCAATCACGACATCCGCCGGTCACAGATTGTCCCGTCCGAACTGCCAGCCAATCTCAAGGCTACACGTGTCCTAGTGGATAGAGCCTTTGCATGGACCAAAAGTCAAACTGCTGGACAATAAGGGTAATATATAAGATTTTTATCCCTCTCTCTCAGGTAT
Organism: Campanula takesimana; assembly: GCA_026119855.1. Taxonomy (NCBI): domain Eukaryota; kingdom Viridiplantae; phylum Streptophyta; class Magnoliopsida; order Asterales; family Campanulaceae; genus Campanula; species Campanula takesimana. Next base: position 91,508 of record JAOWBW010000730.1, read on the forward strand.
GACCAACTCACTCTACACACACTAAAACACACATAGAACCCTGCGTTCTCTCCCAAGGCATTCAAAGCCTTGTTATTAGTCTTTCCAGAGAATCTTACTCTCACGCCCGAGGGTCTAAGCTGGGGTCAAACCCAGCCTTGACCTTAATGGTGTTGTTGGCTGTGTTGTGTTGTAGGTTGAACCGGAGACAAAAAGGCAGATATCCATCCAATTCCTTGACCCCAACTTTCGTGGCGTCATCAACTAAAATGAGAATGCCATTTGTGTTACCATTACAAGATCATGAGTTGAATTCAATGCTCACTTCCTGACTCCAATAATAATGTTATATGGATGAATGATTTGATAAATCAAAGTAAAGGCATGTGTCGGCAGCTTAGGTGTTGAGTGGTTGGTCAGGTGCTATTACTAAGATTCTAGATCTTGTGGGTTCTGGTTTTACTGTTTTAATAATACTGTACTTCTTTACTTGTATACATCATACATGTATTATTGCATCCAAGTTGCTAACTACTTTGTTTAGTAGTCTTTGATGCCACTTTTTGACTCCAATAATGTCACACCATTTTTGCTGTAAAATCAACGGCGAAAGTTAATTAAACTCGGAGTAAGTTTCAGAAAGAAAACTTCCTGTATAGCGCGATTAGAATCAGCACTGGCCGATACTGATTAAACTTTCTGACTGGAGATGAAATTGCAACTCAAAGCATGATTCAGGCTGCATCAATGAAAACTAGATAGATAGATTAATCTTGACAAATATTAAATCAAATCATAGTACATTATGTGATCTGGGTAAATCTTATTTTGAAGCGTACAACTGAAACAATCAAGTTTTTATTGAGTTCTGAATAATGCACAAGTAAAATACACCGAAATTGAATTCTCACAATCTATAAGGTATTTGTACAAGGAAATTTTGAATTCGGCTAAATGGTTTTAGTGCTGTTCTGATTTGCTTCTTCTGTACTTGTTTTAGGAGAAGACGAGCTTGGGGTGGTTTCTAAATCTGCTGGAAATGGCTTGATGGATAATGTTAGTGGTTCGGGACCTTCAGCAGCAATTCTCTTGCACAAAGCATCACAATTGCTAATCACTTCCGTCAACTTTCCTTTCAATTTTCCTAGTTCCACTTGCAACCCATCAACTGTATCAGGGGAGGAGCTACATGTAAGCTGATTTTATTTAAGAAGCAAAAAGTTTACCAGTGCAAAATTTGCCAAATATATTTAATTTTTACAGTTTTAGTGTGATAAATATAAATTTGCCCCCCTATCGGTGAAGACAAATAGACACTGAACTGTAATTTTTTGGGGTGGGGGAACAGAAAAGAACTTGGTTAACCACGAGATGTTAACACAACCCACCAAAAAATAAAAATACACACATACAAAAAAAAATAGAATGTAGCAAAAATAAATAAATTCAAATATATTTCCAATTTAAGTTTCATGCTCAAGAAATGCTTTCTTTTCATGCAGGCTAAGAAGGTGAATAGTTGAGACTGATACCTTCTGATAGATGATTTGATGTTGTCTTCATTGCAGAGACGGAGTAATTGTAACGCTGAAGCAGTTTAGCTGCCAAAGCATCTGCAACTTCAATCCTGTTTTCTATCTCATCCTGCATTAAAATTCACCAATCACAATAACTGACAGTAGCACAGGATCTTGAGGGGGACAACACTCAATGAAGTCATTAGAGCCTATCTCGTGACAAAATCTGCTACAAGTAGCTCAGTACTTGAAAGTTCTGTACTCAGAACCTCATCGCGAAACATGCAAAATATTTTGACAAATGAAAAATAATATAACACGAAGGAGATTTGTTCTCCGAAAGTTCATTAATATTGTAAGGCAGAACATAAACAATCATTATAAGTCCCATAAAGATCTCAAACAAACTCCTTTAATCGCTGCCAACCAGAACCAACCTGCCTATTACTAATATTCTGAGCCGCTTTCTCCTGCCACTCGCGATACATTGATAATAATTCCAGCAGTAGGTTTGGATCTACGATACCTATTTCAACCAGGGGGAAAAGATCAACTGATCATAAACTTATGTTTTAATGTACTGTATACCAAAATATTGCATAAGTACATTGAAAGAGGGCGGGAAGGGGAACAATAAAACACAAATTTGCTTGCGGTAACACAGATTCTTCAAGAGCAAGCGTAATAGATTCGTAAAAGATTCCACATCCCCCGTCTTAAAATGAATGTCAAATTTTGTTCTTGATCTAGAACAAAAAAGGACATTCATTTTGGAACTGAGGGAGTACATGAGATCAGGTATGCCTATATTGACAAATATTTCTATTACCAAACAAAAATTGAAGACCAAACTATCAGTTCCCACATCCTCCTTTCTAGAGCAAATAATAGGGATTGCCAGGAAATAGGTGTTCAACATAATGAAACAAATTATTATGGCAAAGCCAAATCTTTCTTATTAACAAAATTTATAGCATCTATAAAATGCAGATAAGTCTCCAATGGCAAACTTCCACCCCTGACACCAGTTTCGTAGAGTACTCTTATCCTTCAGTCTAAGAAAAGTTTCTACTTACCCGACTTCAAACTTAAAATCACTTGATACAGAAACGAACTAATAGTCGTCCATGCTTCATGCCTGCCTTAGAGATTCTGGTAGAGATTTGATAGGGACAACAGAACTAAAGAGGCGATTTTATTAAAATAGTAACCCTTCCAGTAATTCTAGAGACTGGAAAACTCTCCTAACCTTTCCAACAATTATAGAGGCTGGAACTCTCCCAAGTCAAGAGACTCAATTACAATTTTCTGGATGATTTTCTCCTCTACACTGCCTCCTATTTATAGTCTTAAAAGAAAACTAAACAAAGTAACTGAAGCACTCTTCAGGCCTAATTCAGTATCACAATTTCAACCCTTCTACAGTTTCTTGACCTTAGCCATAATTCCAGCACATAATTAGTTAACCTGCTCCCTTTCCATTCTTGCATCTGGAGGTCTATCATTACCCCTCGCCCAAACTTTCACCTTGTCCTCAAGGTGAAAATTAGGAAACTGATTATGCATAATGGAAGAGTAACTTTCACCTAGTGTCCCCCTGCATGCTTGGACAAACTTCCTTATCTGGAATTGCAGCTTTGTTCTGGGCTTGGTAATCTACGCAAAACTGCCACGACGCATCCTTCTTTTTCACCAATAGAACCGGACTGAAGAACGGACTGGAGCTTGTTCTTATGATGTCCGCGGTTAACGTTTCTTTGATGACTTGTTCAGCTTCACCTTTCCGTACATGAGGATAGCGGTACGACCAGACACTAACAAGTGGCCTGCCTTCCCATTGAATATTCCTTGTCATTGAGTTCAATGACACTAAAGATCGACCATGTGAAGGGTCTCCTTTGAGAGTCACTGTTTGATCCCCAACCTGAAATACCATGACCTGAGTTTTCCAGTTTGTTTGTACGGTTCCTAGTTTTTGTAGCCATTGAACACCCAAGATTATATCTGCACTACCCAATTCAAAAGGCAGTAAATCCTCTACTACTTTGTCCCCTTCCATATGTATAGACACCCCACAACAAACCCCTCTACCTTGAACCAAACTTCTTGTACCTAATGTCACACTATATGTTGTGGTTTCTGCCACTGGATTCTGCCGTTTCTCGACTAATGCTTGAGAAATAAAATTATGTGTAGCTCCTGGATCCACTAACACCACTACTTCTTGTGCCCCAATCTTCCCTTTTAACTTCAAAGTCTTGGGTGAAGAGATACCCGCAACTGAATTAAGAGCAATTTCTGTCAATTGGTTCATTTCAGCAAGTTCCAGGTCTACCAACTCTTCTTCGCTGGTTTCATCGTGTACCAATAACACACTCATCTCCTTCTTCTTGCAACGATGCCCGGGAAACCAACGTTCGTCACATCTATAACACACACCCCAATTTTTCTTCTCCAGGAGTTCCGAGTCAGTGAGTCGTCTCACTTCGCTAGCTGATGGGACCGTCACTGCAGCTCGTCCGTTTGGTGCCTTTAACCATGTTGCTGTGGTTGAGTTCAAAGCAGGCGGTGATACGGCAGAGTTAGGTTGAGGTTGGGTTTTTGATTTTGGACCATCATGGTTCAAGACCCGATTCTTCTCCTCTATTCTTTGCACGAGCTCCATAGCTCGATTCAAGTTATTGGGCTCAAGTATTCGGATCTCAGCCCGTACCTCTGGTTTTAACCCGTTTATGAATTTTCCAAGTGTTACGTCATCGGGTACACCTTTGAGTGGGGCTGTCATTGTGAAAAATTTTCTTCGATACTCCTCCACAGTGTCATCCTGCACCAATGCTGCCCACTGCTCCTGCAGCGAGCCCTCTTGGTCTGATCAGAAGTGCCGCAATCTGATCCCATGTCTCTATGGGCATCCGCTGTTCCTCCCATTGATACCACGCTAGTGCATCTCCATCAAAGCTGATTATCGCTGCTTCCATCTTTTCCTTTTCTGAATATTTATTGATTGTGAAATACCGCTCAGCCTTATAGATCTACCCGTCTGGATTCTCCCCGTCAAAGATAGGCATGTCCAATTTTCGAAGGCGAAATTCGTTTTTACTCCCAGAAGGCCATGTTTCGATTTCTTCCCTTGCAACTTCAGTATTACGCCCTCTTGTACGTGACACAGATTCACCTCGATTTGAGTTTCCAAGAGCCTGCATCATTTGTTCGAACTTCAGATTGATCTCCTCCCGCAACGAAGCTATCTCTCCCTTTATCGTCCCGACTTCTCCTTGAACAATATCAAGCGCTCCTTCCACATTTTCGACCCGCTGTGCCATATCCTAGTCTCCATTATTCCCCAGCAAGCAACCTGCTCTGATACCAATTTGATAGAGATTTGATAGGGACAACAGAACTAAAGAGGCGATTTTATTAAAATAGTAACCCTTCCAGTAATTCTAGAGACTGGAAAACTCTCCTAACCTTTCCAGCAATTATAGATGCCGGAACTCTCCCAAGTCAAGAGACTCGATTACAATTTTTTTGGATGATTTTCTCCTCTACACTGCCTCCTATTTATAGTCTTAAAAGAAAACTAAACAAAGTAACTGAACCACTCTTCAAGCCCCTAATTCAGCATCACAATTTCAACCCTTCTACAGTTTCTTGACCTTAGCCATAATTCCAACACATAATTTGTGAACCTGCTCCCTTTCCATTCTTGCATCTGGAGGTCTATCAGATTCTTCATCTTAATTCGCCATAATCTACTTGCGAAAATCCAGCTAACTCCAGAGCAACAAACTTCTCTACCACATTGCAATGGACAATCCCGGCAGTGAACATCCCCATAAAAGTATTATTACATTGCGGTAGATGAGCAAGCAAATGGTCAACAGATTCATTAATCTAACCAAAGTTCTCAAATTTGCAGGGAGAAGATGGGAAATTATTGCTGCACGCATAAATCACTGATATCCACAAAATTTGTGGCAATTTGCAGCTACCCTTTCAGATTTTGAAATATTTCATGAAGTTGCCCTTTTGGCCAACATCTCACTGATGCACTGCATTACACACTGGATCTATTGCTCATAAGTGGGGAGATTAAATATTATAAGGACCAGTGGCCAGAAGTTTTTGCGAAGAGGAACCATTGACTTTCCACTTGTGTGGGGAATTGACATTATCACTCTCAACGATATTCACTGGTTTATTAATATATTCAAAGAATCTAGCATTATTCTCCGAAATTAAGTTTAATTTCCATAACGCTACATTATCAGTACCCTTCCTGACCTATGCCTTTTTGGAAATTATGCTCTTGATCTCGTGAGCCTGGTTTGCTAAGAAAATTGGCAATATAGATACAAGAATGAGAGTGCCAAGAGACATACGACAAGCTAATTTGATTGCTATCAATTAACAGACAAATAAAAGGTTGTCAAAATCCGTAGGCTGAAAGACTTCTGAATGAATCTGACCTGTCTGTTTATTGAGATCTTGTTAGACGTCCACAGGTGGTTGCACATGAAAACATCCTTATCTGCCTCGAGTATTCCAGTAAAACAACCTTCTATATACGTTGTTATCTAGCCTCGTAAGCAAGAACCTCTATTAAGTCAATATTGCAGCACCAAATCTCTCACTCTACAACAAATGCTTCTGACTTGGTACGAGTAAAAGACATCCTTAGCATCAATTCCACCTACTCATACCATTTTTAAAATCAAACCTGTAGAGGTGCTTCTAATTTTCAATGAGTCCACTCACTGTATTTCTGTTTGAATGCATGTATTGAAATGTTTCCAATGTCTCCCAAAAGTAACTATTTATCTTCAACCATTAGTTCTCCAACACGGCCAAAGAAGCACAAGAGAAGAAAATAGTAACTGTGAGGATGAGAGCGACCAACTAAAAGCTAATTCTCTGACCTTAGTTGATATCAATTTAGTTAATTCACTGGGAACAAAGAAGACAGTGCATGTTAAAACGGCAATCAAAACTTCCTTAATTTGCATTTTCAAATAGTATTTCGTTACTTTGTAGATTAGCAAACCATGATATTTGAACCTTTGATCATTATGTGTTGTCTGGCAGTCTCTTTGAGACAAAATAGGACATTGTTTGAGGCTTAATTAAGTGGAGGAAACAACACTAATCTTCAACTGATTAGTTTTCAGGCACCAAAATAACTTTCTTGTCGGTCAAAAACCCAGTGCAGAAGAGTGTCACCTGCACACTGGAGTTAATTGTCGTTTTAGAATACTTATGCAGACACGAGCAATCTTTATCAAAAACCTCGTGAATTATCAGATAACCCAGCCAGGAATCATAACCCAGCAAAATATGAGTAATAATTTAACTTAACCACCAAGGAGCAATACCTCCAATTCTTTCTTCCACAAACAAAGAATAGTAAATCAACATTAGTTGTCTTACACTACATATTTCATCACCTGGTACTCACCTCCCACTCATTGAATTTTAGTATGGCATTGCCAAGAGCAGATGTCCACAACTGAGTTTATGATTTTCTGCACCACTTCTTCAACCATTTCAAGTTGAAAGGCATGAAATTAGCAAAACTCGTGGAAATGCCAACAAACTGGTTCTAGTAAACTTAATGCGTAAACAACCCCCCCCCCCTCTACATGGAAATCAAGTGAATAAATGTTTATCATTAAAGAACATAACATGGAAAATCTAGCTCAAAATCTTTCCATGCCGAATAAAACCTTGCTCCCATTCTTAATACCTTAATGCCTCTAATATACGTCACTAGCAATGGCATTCACAACCTCCACTCCTCAAATCTTCTTCTAGAAGGTTCTTGTAGACATGTAATACCTAACCAATCCTCTCTCTCCCTCCCAATGTAGCCAGTCTTCCAAATCAGAAAAATCAACAGTGACATAAAACCACATCTACACTTCGTTCAACCTGGATCAGATCAGTTGATCATGTCTACTTATCGGTTCAGCAATTCCCTCACTTATCTGCACCGTTAGTAGTAAATACTACCCAATCTTTCTTTTGCATGTAATAAGCTCTTCAATTTAATAATCATACATATGGATTACATGCATAGGCCACGTCAATGCAAAATACTTCAAGATTAAGGACTATCGTTCTTTACCTGAACAAGCACTGAACCTCCTCCATAACATATCCTAAGATTCCAGTTAAAGCTCATTTGAATTTCAGCATTAAATGTCACCTTGTAAGAAATTCCCTTTGCTACTGTACAGGCAAGAGTGGGAGAAAATTTTCTGAATTTGAACCTTGTGCATATAAGTAAATAATAGTCTATGAACTTCTGAAAAAGAGAGTGAATTCAAACCTAAACTAAAAGAGGTTGCTAATTTAGAATCATTAAGAAGTTTAAACATGGACATTTGTCCAGGAAAGAACGAGAACTAAAGAAGATTCTATTTTTTGGCTGCTTTTGGTGTGTGTGTGGATGGGGGGGGGGGGGGGTTGGAGAATGCTTAAGAGACGAACTTGCATAGTCGACTTTCCCACTTTTAAAGAAAAAACTGGTTGATAACTGCTACAACATAAGAATGGATGACGGTGTAAAGTCTGAGCTCATAGACATAATGAAGACTTACACTAACGCGAGGAAATCTAGGAAAATACTCAAAAAATAGCAATAGCCCAATGTAGACTCTCTTTCTCATTTTAATGATGATTGCCCTAAAGAGTAAGTAGACAACAAAATGGTTGTCATGCATCTTCATGATATAGATCTATAGATTCAATGATCACACACAACTGACAAGGCAATTGCAGTAGGAGGAATCACATTTTAGGAATTCACTATAAATTAGCACACTAATCTACAGCTCACAAGCCAAACGAGCGACACGATAACATCAGAAAGCCAGTGCAGAAAAGTGTATTTCAAGTGATATCAATGCAACCCCAACTAAAAGGATTAATGCCATATGCCCATAATGCTACTTATTTCAGCTGTGAGCTTCACATTTGAAGCATAAAGCTCAAAAAAAAAAAAAAAAAATAGCTAAAGCATGCAGAAATGAACCTTTTGATTCCTGGTCCACAGCAAAGCAGTGTGCAACAGAACTGTTACAAGTACTACTTTTCTTTTTTGAGCTTACTTATTAGTAACACTACACAAACATCTCATCATAAGTAACACGGATTAAACGCTTCTAAATAAAATCATACACTACATCATAATTATGAAATTTTTTATCAAAACAATCGATCAGACATTACTTGATTTGGAAGAATTTGATGCTTTCCGGACTATTATCTCCGTCAAGCTACTCTCTGCGGGCCTGGATGCTAAAATCTGGTTCGACTGCTCAGATTTTTACAATCAAAGATAGTCAATAAACAAACAATTAGGTTAAGATGAAACACGCACATACAAAAATACATAAACACTGAAGCAAACGAGATTAGTACTCACAAGTTTAAGCGTCTTGAGCTTCTCTAGGACGGGATCTACGCCTTCTGATCTCTCAGATACGGTTGTAATCCCATCGTCCAGCCGCTTTACAAAACAAAAAAAAAAAAAAAAAAAAAATTGAATTGATAATCTGATATATTAGGGCTCAAAATCAAGAACAAAAGCGTTAGGGAGAATTTGAGAAGCGATTGAACAAGTACCTGCGAGCCGGATAGTGTTGATTCCGATAAACCCATTGATCGCTTCGAAATGGCTGCTTTGAGTTTTTGATTATTGGTTCATGGCGGAAATGCGAAAATGGAGGGACAGTTTCTGCTGCTCTTAACGGAATTTTCAGTTCTCACGGACGACACGGTGGAAGCCAGCCAAGCCGGGGTAGTTAACGGGGGTTAACTGAATTTCACTCGTGTCCTCCTGTTTAACATCTTATTCAATTGAGCCCCTGCTATTTTTAAATATTACTCAAACATCCAAATTTTGAGAAAATTACCACCTAATCCTCAATCTTAATGAAATTTACCACCTAATCAAAGGCAATATTTTCATTTACCATCTAGTCCATATTTGAATATAAATTACCACTGAGTCCAAAAACTTATTTAATGGCGAAAGTACCCCTTATCCAAATAAAACAACCCTCCCCCTCCCCCCTCCCCTCTCCTCTCATTCCAGTCGACACACGCACCAAGGTTGTGCACTGGCACTTTTTGTTTTTGTTTTTGTGTTCTAATGGATTGGTAAATCAAAAAGTTGCCAATTGTTTTTGGTGTTGGCTTTGAATGTAAATGATTGTTGGAACAAGTGCGAGCAATCAGAAAAAAAAATCGGTTGTATATTATTGTATATTATAACTGTTGGTGTTGGTGGTCTAGGCACGTTTGTTAAACGTTGTATGTGTTATCATTATATTCATATTAATGAAGAGATATTTAGGTTATTATTAATGCTCATGTTTGCTTATAATAATCTCCGTCCCTAGAGCTTGTTAAGCACTAGTATAAAGGCTAAATGATCATGGGATGATCATGTTAGATTTATGGGTACTTGTTTGGAACAAGGTACTGGACATGACACGCGGTATGAGATTTATGTCATGGTCAATGTCATATATAAATCTCATATTAGTTATGTCATTTGAATCCTTAGACATGAAGTTATTATAGTCTTCTACTTGATGAAGATTATGTTTGACATATTAAAACGTTACCCTTAACCAGGTAGCTATAAAGGGTATGATTGGCATAATCAGATTCACGTAGGGAAGAATAATAAGCTAAATGGATTTGTCCCTCTTCGGAGAGATGTCAAGCTTGGGCCCCTCGAAGTAATGATGTTGATGAAATGTTTGGCCAAACTCAAATGGATTGATTGGATCAATGTCATTTGGATTATCAACATATTCGAAATCGAGAAAGTATTGAACAATACAAGTTGACTTGCTGACCATGACTTGTGTTCAAAGACATTGTGGACAAAGGGATTATGACATATTCTAAAGGAATGCGAACTTGAATCTAGTTACACTATTTGGGTAGATATAACGGTTTGCTAGAACCTAATTATATCTTATGAGTTCATGTTTGAACCCATTGTCAACTTAGTGTAATCTTAGAGGGTCACACACAATAGAACGAATCTTAAAAGGACTTAATTAGAATTTGGGTCGAAGGACCTTTTGAGGATTTTAGGAATTTAGAGGAGAAAACTGGAAAAAGGGATGGTCCGTGCGGACCTCCTAAAGGACCCGGGCGGACCTTTGGGAGGGTCCGGGCGGATCTCCTATAAAACCCGGGCGGACCTCTAGGGTTTCTGCCCAGAACTTTTCTGTTCCGTTTTCTTGCGGGTTTGGTCACTTGTTACCTATTTGGAATAGGTTAAATAAGTATAAAACTCCCCTCTAGTTGCCCTAATCAGTCCTAAGCATTATGTTATGTTTGTGAGTGCCTCCAAGGGTTTGAGAGGGTTTATTTATTATTCTAAGACATCCCTAGATTGAAGAACAAGAATATCATATACATAATAATTCTATATAGTTCTATACATTATGAAAGCGTGTTTCATAATTTGGTCTACCAACCAAGATCAAGTGTTCTTGATATTCGTTCGTGGTGTGGATACCGCTAGAGGGTGAAGCTTATCACCACTATAGTTCGTATTCTTGATCGTGATCTTGTTCGTGATTTTGTCCGTGACCAAGTTCCAAGTCTCCACCGAATTCAAGGTTGCAAAATCAAAGGCATAAAGGGTTAGTATTCTAGTATTCATTATGCATGTATTTGACTTAATCATATGAATGGATCTATGGGCTTTGGGTTTCATGAAAATTTTAAATGCTTAATTCCGCTGCGCATGTTACTCTGAAACCCAACAGTGGTATCAGAGCCCCGTTCATGTTGATTATTTCAATACATAATCATGTTGTGTGTATATAAATTATTTGTTTATGTGTCTAGCATGATTTGAATATTGAGATTATGATGTTTATGTGTTATATGCGTTTATGTGGTTTATTGTTTTGTAAACTTTAATCGCACTATTCAATCGCAATTAAAATTATGGTGGATTTAAAATTGTTTGGGTTATCAATTTTTGATTGGGTCAAAGTTTTGATAATCTAGGATTCATGAATTGTTCATTCAAGGTTCTGATGTTCATGGTGATTGGATCATCAAGAACACCAAATCCTAATTGAATCGGGGAAACCAATTTTGAGACAATTTTTTGGAAACTTTAAAATTTTGTTTTTTTTTTTCGGCGTAGGTCCGACCGGACCAAAGCAAGGACCCGTCCGGACCCTATGATCTGGAGCGGGGGTCAGGCGTTTGGTTTTGGGTTCGAACTTGAAAAATTCTGGGTTTTTCAGAGGTAGGTCCGACCGGACCAGTGACAGTACCCGGCTGAACCATCTGGTCTGGAGCGGGGATTGTGCATGTGGTTTGGGTGCGGATCTCGGGGTTAAATTTTTCTATTTGTTTTGATCTTGTGATTCTGAGATTGGATCAAGGTTTGGATGGCTAATCTACGTTCATCGAGATTGTGTTTCCCAAAGTTGATCGCAGTCAAAGATAAAACGAAGTTAGAATTATGAAGAGTTCATAATTGCTAAAATTGAGAAATAAAGTTCTTGATTCAAAGATTGGAGATCCATGTGGAATTGTGAATGCAATTGGCCTACGTTCATCGAGACCATCTATTTCTTAGTTTCGGCCACATGGACTACTTTCTTGGTTTCTTGAATTAGTGCGGGATTGTGGTTGCCTATGACTTAGTTCGACCGCACTTCTTGTTGTCTTGATTTGGAAATAATAACCAGAGTTCAAAAGGTCTCGTCCTCATAATTATAGAGAAACTAATGACACATAAATATTATGCTTAAATTAATGATGATTAATTTAGTGGCTAAACTTGATGCGTAACATGTTTATCTTGAGTGCTCATCAATGTGTTGTTGGGTTAATGCCTTTGAATTTGGGACGCCGAGTTAAAGGATTAAACAACAGAGAGATTTCGTAATTCCGGGACAGAGCGCAGAAGGAAGGTTTCCAAGTCAGTTTTAGACTAGGTTTCCAAGTTCCTAAGAGATTTTGAGATAAACTTTACTAGTATAAATAGAGGCCAGTAGTTTAGATTAAAATCACACCTCAGATTGTCATAGACAAATTATTAGAGTGCTCAGAGAAGATCAATAATTATAGATCTAGGGTTTTAGCACAGTCAGGAATTTTGTGACCAAAATTCGTGCTAGCATAGATCAGTGTGATCTTGTAAAGAATTCTCCAGATTGATAATAATATTCTCTCCTCTCCCCGTGGACGTAACCAAGTTGGTGAACCATGTAAATCTGTGTTCTTGTGATCGCTCACTTTTCTCATCAAGTCTTGTTCAATTTCTCTAACAAGTGGCATCAGAGCTTGGTTGAAAATGAGAATTAGCATCGACGGAAGAGATTCAAGATCGAAGAAAAACAAGGTAGCAGTTTCTGGTCCGTTTTTATCCAGCGCAGCAGTGAAGAAAAAGGTGTAGCGCATTCGTTCACCGTTGGATCGTGTTGATTTTCGGTGAGTAGATTCGGGACTCATAGATATTCTATCTGAACGGTGGAGATTGGATTTTGATGTCCGTAGCATCCGAAATTGTATCCGGACAGAAGTTGCTGGTGTTTTGTCTTCGATTGTATGCGTTTGGAGTTTCTTGTTGCGATTTCTCTTAGTGGCACCAGAGCTTTGGTTCGTGGTTAGAGATTCAGGGATTCCGCTTCAGAGAACAAGAAGATGGGTCAAGGAGTAGATTCTATCGACAAGTTCAATGGGAAGAATAGTTTTTCTCTCTGGCAGATCAAGATGAAGGCTTTGTTGGTAGACAAAGATTTATGGGAACCGTTGGAGATTGCAATCAGGGATCGTAAGAATCCCAAGGGTAAGGCAGTCACCACAGAAGGTACATCAGAACAGTCAGAGAAGGACAAGATAGCAGCAGCGAAGGAGGTGGCGGCATTGAAGAAGTTAGATCAGAAGGCTCACGCCAAGATCATCAGACAGTTGGATGATGAGATCCTAACCAATGTTGCAGGAACAGACTCCGGAAGTGATCTTTGGTTAAAGTTGGAAGATATGTACATGACACGTTCATTAACCAACAAGTTATACCTGAAGAAGAAGCTATATGATTGTCGTATGACTGAAGGTACGCCCATAAATGATCATCTTGACAGATTTACTTCTGCATTACTTGAACTGCGTAATATAGGAGTATTTGTTGATGACAAGGATGCAGCCTTGCAGCTTTTAGTATCTTTACCTATGTCTTATGAACATTATGTCGATTCGTGCATAAACCGTAAAGATGGGATCTCTCTAGAGGAAGTGAAAACTTCTCTCAAGACGAGGGAATTGCGCCGAAAGGCGAGTGGGAATGAGGCACCTACCCAGTCATCAGGTTTGGTTGCTAGGAGTAGCAACAACAGGGGTTCTAGTGGGAGGAAGAACAATCAAGGTAATTCTTCACACAAGAAGGGTCCAAAACCTGGGGATATCTGTAATTCCTGCAAAGAGAAGGGTCATTGGAAGTTCGACTGTCCCAGAAGGAAGCAAGGCAAGGCACCAGTCACAGCAGAGGCCATGACGGCCAGAGATTGCAGTTCAGATGAGGATTATGCTCTAGTAACACCAGAATCAGCATGCGCATCTAATGCGTGGATTCTTGATTCAGGAGCGTCTTACCATATCAGTCCTAGGAGAGAATGGTTTACCGGTTATAGGCAGATAGTTGGCGGTGATATAAGCATGGCCAACAGTACAGTCTGCAGGGTTGTCGGTATTGGTTCGATCAAGGTCAGGACTCATGATGGTAGGGTTGTCACTTTGAACGAGGTTCGACACATTCCGCTTATGACGAAGAATCTGATTTTTCTTAGTCAGTTAGACAGCAAAGGGTTCAGTTTCAAAGGTAAAGGTGGAGCAGTTAGTGTCTGTAACGGTTCAGAAGTGATGCTGAAAGGCCTTAAGCGGGGCTCCTTGTATTTCCTCCAAGGAAAGACGCTTGCAGAGTCGACTATGGCTACATCAGAAGAGGTGAACGAGGGAGATATGTCTAAGCTGTGGCACATCAGGCTCGGTCACATGAGCACTCGAGAGATGCATGAGTTGACTCACAGAGATCTTTTTTATGGCCATAAGATCAAGGATATTAAAAGCGTTCTGGATTACATCCACTCAGAGAGTTAGGGGGGGACAGATATGTCTTGTCTATGGTTGATGATTACTTGAGGAGGCATTGGGTGGTTATCATGGAGCACAAGAATGGGGTCCTAAGGAATTTCAAGTACTGGAAGACAGTAGTGGAGAACCAGACAGAGAAGGAGATCAAGAAGCTCCGGACAGATAATGGTTTGGAGTTCTACAGTACTGAGTTCGATTCGTTTTGCAGAGAGGTGGAGGTTTCTAGACATCTCACCAGGAGAGGCACGCCACAGCAGAATGGTGTAGCAGAACGAATGAATCAGACATGGCTTGTGGGAGCGTTGTGCATGCTCTCCAATGCAGAGTTGTCTAAACATTTCTGGGCAGAAGCGCTTAGTACAACATGTTACTTGATTAATGATGGACTTCATACCGGTATTGGCCTCAAAGTTCCCTATGAGGTATGGACTGGTAAATCCATGATTGTTTCAAGTGTTGGCGGTGTTGATAAACATGTGGAGCAAAAAGATACTGAAGAGTTAGTTGTACCACAGTCAGATGTTGAAAAACAGGTGGAGCAACAAGATACTGAAGAGTTAGTTGTCCCACAGTCAGATGTTAATCATGATCCACCAACAGAGACAAAGACTGAAGCACCAGAAATTTCAAGTTCAGTTCCTAAAGAACATGGGTTAGCACAAGGAGGGTCTAGAAGAGCTAATTTCAAGAATGGATTTGAAGACTTGGTGTCTTATGCACTGCAGGTTACTGAGGAAGTAGAGCCCGTTCTTGCGGAACCTTCTATTTTTAATAAAGCAGATACATGTTCAGAGTCATCTCAGTGGTATGCAGCTATGGGTGATGAGATGGAGTCTCTTCACAGGAATCAGACTTGGAAGTTGACCACAAGGCCAGAAGGCAGAAAGATTGTGACTTGCAAGTGGATCTTAAAGAAAGAGGAAGGGATGTCACCGACAGAAGGGTTCAAGTATAAAGCTCAAGTTGTTGCAAGGGGTTTCACACAGAAAGAAGAGGTGGACTACAATGGGATCTTCTCAACAGTAGTCAGACACACTTCGATCAGAGTGTTGCTAGCAATAGAGGGAGAGATATACATGACAGAGTCGGAAGGATTCCAAGTTCCTGGTAAGGAATATCAAGTTTGTAGATTGAAGCAATCGCTTAGGCAGTGGTACAAGAGATTTGACAGCTATGTGATAGCAGCAGTCAAGAAGTCAAGGATTCAGAAGCTGAAAGGCTTGGTCGCAGAGATGAAGGGTTTGGGTAACGCGAAGAGAATTCTGGGTATGGATATCTATAGAGACAGAGCCAAACGGAAACTGTTCTTATCCCAGAAAAGATACATCAAGAAAGTTTCAGAGAGGTTTGGTAGGTCAACAACTAAGGCTATAGACACTCCGGGTGCAGTGAATGCACAGACAGTCGCGTTTGGGCCCAAATCGATTGAGGAGAAAGAGTATATAGCTCCAGTATCCTTTGCTAGTGCAGTTGGTAGTTTGATGTATACTACAGTGCTCACTAGCGACGTCAGACTCGTTTGTGGAGATGGGACAGAATGTGCAGTCAAGGGTTTCTCAGATTTGGGTGATGTTGACTCAAGAAGATCGAAGACCGGATATGTGTTCACGCTTGGTGGGTCAGTTTTCAGTTGGAAGGCTTGATCGCAGACGACAGTGACGTTGTCTACAACAGAGGCAGAATACGTGGCATTGACAGAGTTCGCTAAGGAAGGAATATGGTTTAAGGGATTGATCAGCAATCTTGGGGTTCATCATGAGAGGACCAAGCACATTGATGTCAGATATCATTTCCTAAGGGATGAGAAACGGGTAAAGGTGAAGGTAGGGACAGCGAACAACCCTGCAGACATGTTCACAAAACTCGTGACGGGAAGCAAGTTCCAACATTGCTTGGACTTGCAGATTGTTCGCAGCTATTAGATAGCAGAAGAGGCGAGGGGGGAGAAAAGGTTTGTTGTCATGGAGATTCAAAGTCAAGGTGGAGATTGTTGGGTTAATGCCTTTGAATTTGGGACGCCGAGTTAAAGGATTAAACAACAGAGAGATTTCGTAATTCTGGGACAGAGCGCAAAAGGAAGGTTTCCAAGTTCCTAAGAGATTTTGAGATAAACTTTACTAGTATATATAGAGGCCAGTAGTTTAGATTAAAATCACACCTCAGATTGTCATAGACAAATTATTAGAGTGCTCAGAGAAGATCAATAATTCTAGATTTAGGGTTTTAGCACAGTCAGGAATTTTGTGACCAAAATTCGTGCTAGCATAGATTAGTGTGATCTTGTAAAGAATTCTCCAGATTGATAATAATATTCTCTCCTCTCCCCATGGACGTAACCAAGTCTTATGCACTGCTGGTTGCTGAGGAAGTAGAGCCCATTCTTGCGGAACCTTCTATTTTCAATAAAGCAGATACATGTTCAGAGTCATCTCAGAGGTATGCGGCTATGGGTGATGAGATGGAGTCTCTTCACAGGAATCAGACTTGGAAGTTGACCACAAGGCCAGAAGGCAGAAAGATTGTGACTTGCAAGTGGATCTTCAAGAAAGAGGAAGGGATGTCACCGGCAGAAGGGTTCAAGTATAAAGCTCGAGATGTTGCAAGGGGTTTCACACAGAAAGAAGAGGTGGACTACAATGGGATCTTCTCAACAGTGGTCAGACACACTTCGATCAGAGTGTTGCTAGCAATAGAGGGAGAGATATACATGATACAGTCGGAAGGATTCCAAGTTCCTGGTAAGGAAGATCAAGTTTGTAGATTGAAGCAATCGCCTAGGCAGTGGTACAAGAGATTTGACAGCTATGTGATAGCAGCAGTCAAGAAGTCAAGGATTCAGAAGCTGAAAGGCTTGGTCGCAGAGATGAAGGGTTTAGGTAACGCGAAGAAAATTATGGGTATGGAGATCTATAGAGACAGAGCCAAACGGAAACTGTTCTTATCCTAGAAAAGATACATCAAGAAAGTTTCAGAAAGGTTTGGTGGGTCGACAGCTAAGGCTATAGATACTCCGGGTGCAGTGAATGCACAGACAGTCGCGTTTGGGCCCAAATCGGTTAAGGAGAAAGAGTATATGGCTCTAGTATCCTATGCTAGTGCAGTTGGTAGTTTGATGTATACTACAGTGCGCACTAGCGACGTCAGACTCGTCTGTGGAGATGGGACAGAATGTGCAGTCAAGGGTTTCTCAGATTTGGGTGATGTTGACTCAAGAAGATCGAAGACCGGATATGTGTTCACGCTTGGTGGGTCAGTTGTCAGTTGGAGGCTACATTGCAGGCAACAGTGACGGTGTCTACAACAGAGGCAGAATACGTGGCATTGACAGAGTCCGCTGAGGAAGGAATATGGTTGAAGGTATTGATCAGCAATCTTGGGGTTCATCATGAGAGGACCAAGCACATTGATGTCAGATATCATTTCCTAAGGGGTGAGAAACGGGTAAAGGTGAAGGTAGGGACGGCGAACAACCCTGCAGACATGTTCACAAAACTCGTGACGGGAAGCAAGTTCCAACATTGTTTGGACTTGCAGATTGTTCGCAGCTATTAGATAGCAGAAGAGGCGAGGGGGAGAAAAGGTTTGTTGTCATGGAGATTCAAAGTCAAGGTGGAGATTGTTGGGTTAATGCCTTTGAATTTGGGACGCCGAGTTAAAGGATTAAACAACAGAGAGATTTCGTAATTCCGGGACAGAGCGCAGAAGGAAGGTTTACAAGTCAGTTTTGTACTAGGTTTCCAAGTTCCTAAGAGATTTTGAGATAAACTTTACTAGTATAAATAGAGGCCAGTAGTTTAGATTAAAATCACACCTCAGATTGTCATAGACAAATTATTAGAGTGCTCAGAGCAAGGTCTGTAATTCTACAGTTACACAGTTAGGAATTATTGTGATCAATAATTCGTGTAGCAGTAATAGTGAGATCTTGTAATTGTTTCTCCAGATTGATAATAATATTCTCTCCCCTCCCCGTGGACGTAGCCAAGTTGGTGAACCACGTAAATTGGTGTTATTGTGATCGCTCGCTTTTCTTATCAAGTCTTGTTATTGCTCTAACATGTGTTATATGCTATATATTAATAAACCTTCAAAGAAAGTTTTAAGTTCATTTTGACATGCCATGATTAAAACACTTGTTAGTATATGAGTAATTTCAATGTGGATTCGCCTCCGCGAGGTACATTGACTTTATTTATGTATGCGCAAGATAGATAATGTGGGCACGCCCACGCGAGGCACATTAACTATGCGTTTTAAATGGTTGAACTTAATTAGGCGTCAAAACATTTTTGGGCCTAGGCAAAGATGAGATTAAATATGTTTTTGAAATTGGAACCATAAGAATCATATTGGATATGATTGACAAAGAAATTGTCTACCTAATTAATTTGATTTTGTGTAATCCGCCTCCGCGGACTTGAAATTAAATTAAAGTTGGATCTTAGCCCATTTAAATTATATTAGAAGGTTATATAATTTAGTGGTAGTATTTTTAGAAAATACATTATTTATCTCTTTAATGAGATTGGTACTTGTAAAATTTTGGAAATTTTGCATAAGTTGTAGATAATGACAACTAAAACCGTTGCGATCAATCCTTGATAAGGATAATGCTTCAAGAGAATGGTACAAACTTCATGGATTGGATCCTGAGCCTAAGAATCGTTCTAAGACAAGAAGATATGTTGTACATTCTTGATGGACCTATTCCTAAAAGACCCAATGCCAGAGAAATACAATCACAAGAGACATGAGTATGTTTCTAGGGAAGTGAGTTGTCTCATGCTCGCGGTTATGTGCTCAAAACTCCAACCAAGTTTGGAACTTGTGGAAGCCTATTAGATAGGCGTGGAGTTAAGAGACATGTTTCAAAAGCAATCTAAGCAAGAAATGTATAAAACCATTGTCGCATTCACTTATTGCAAAATGAGTGAAGGGCAACAAGTGCAACCTCACATGCTTAAAAGAAAGGCTACGTAGAGCATCTTGAGAAATTAAGCTGTCCAATTGGATTGGAGCAAGCCACGGATCTCATTCTTAAATTCATTGACTAAGAGTTATAATCACTTTGTGATGAAATATAACATGCTTGGAATGGATAAAAGAATCTCTCTGAGTTGCATGACATGCTTAAAACTGCGAAGATAAAGATAGTGGAGAATGGTTCTCCAGTGCTCATGGTTCATGATGGAAAGGGGCCAAATGCCTAAGGAAAGGTAAGACAGACTTGTCAAACCTAAAGGAAATAATTGTGGTTAAAATTATAACTCTAATTGATGCAATTTGGTAAAGTGGCAATTGGATTGACCATTTAGAATTGTAGTCAAAATTTTGGATGATCAACAAAAAGGGGAGTGGTATTGGGACTACCACTCGGGATATTTATGTTATAAGTTAATCATTCTAACTTTAATTATTGGGTATTGGATACCGGATATGGGTCCCACATTTGTATGAATGTGCAATAATTAGTAAATTGAAAGACTACTTATAGTAAAGTTTGATCTATGAATGGTAATGATGCAATTGTGAACTTGTTTTTTGAAATAACTGTGAACTTGTTCTTTAAAAAAAGTGCTTTTTTTAAATGTGAATTGTTCTTAGGAAATTGTTTTTGGAACAACTGCAAACTTGATTTGGACCAACTGTGAACTTGTTCTAGGAACACCTGTGAACTTGATCTTGGAACAAAATTGTGAACTTGTTCTTGGAAAAAAAAAAAAGTGAACTTGTTCTGAGAACAATTGTGAACTTGTTTTTTAAATAACTGTGAACTTGTTCTTTTAAAAAAACTGTTTTTTTTTTCCCGAAAAATGTGAATTGTTCTTAGGAACTTGTTTTTGGAACAACTGTAAACTTGGTTTTGGACCAACTGTGAACTTGATCTTGGAACAAAATTGTGAACTTGTTATTGAAAAAAAAAACAGTGAACTTTTTATGAGAACAATTGTGAACTTGTTTTTGAAATAGCTGTGAACTTGTTCTTTTAAAAAACTGTATTTATTTATTTTTTTATGAAAATGTGAATTGTTCTTAGGAACTTTGAATTTGTTCTTGAAAAAAATGTGAAAAAAGTATTTCAATCGTTCTTGAGATATTAAAAAAAATGCTTTAATTTGATTTTCATAGTCTATTTAAACTAACTTTGAACAATATTTCATAAAAAAATACTTAAATTGTTATTGAGATATAAAAAAATGTTTTACTTTGATTTTCATAGTCTATTTGAACTAACGTTGAACATTATTTCATAAAAAAGTACTTCAATTGTTGTTGGGATATTAAAAAATGCTTTACTTTGATTTTGGTCACCAAAAAAATCGTCGCCGGAAAACAGACGCCGGAGGTGGTCGCCGGAAAACAGACGCCGAAGGTGGTCGCCGGAAAATGATCGCCAGAGGTGGTGGGGATTGGTGGCCAAAAGTGGTTATGGTGACTGTGGAGAGAAAGTGAAATGGTGTGGAGAGGGGCATTCATGTAATTTCGTGTCATTTAGTAAGGGCATGAGTGTCCTTCTAACAAACTATGGACTAGGTGATAAAATTTGAAATTTTTTATCCTTGGTGGTAGTTTCCATTAGAATGAGGGACTATATGGTAGTTGCCCCCCAATTTTTTTTATTTTTTTTTTCAAAATCAAACCACTGAATACATTAATCAGAAATTATGATGATGGCTCGAGATCACCATAACAGTTAAAGATCAGCCCTAATATGTGTATTGCCATATAAACGAGCGGTTTATATGTTTAGTCCTTTTATTTTAATTTGAATTTGTGTCTAAATTTATATATATTCACAAAATAATAATTGTTTGGGGTGAAAAATCTCACATCACTATATCTACATCGTGGAAATAACGACTTGAGTCTACATCCTGACATCCTGAGTTGACATCCTGAAGTTACATCTTACATCTTGACTCTACATGTTGACTTCACATCCTGAAACTACAAGTTGTCGCGCAACCTGAAGGATACAAGTTGTCTCGCAACCTGAGGCTACAACTTGACGATACAACCTGAGCCGACGAACTGAAGACAGTTAACAGATCCCTATTTTTAGGATCACAACAACAATCATGTGATCAATTGAGACCTAGTCAAAGAAGGAGACTTATTTATCCAGGTGAAGTCCAAGCAACGGAAAAAGGATAGATCACAACAAACTCTCCTAAAATAAAGGGATAGAGTTAGCTAGTTTATTTCCTCTATTTTTCTAGTATTTAAAGATAACGAACACCTGTATTTTACACACACTCACTTCTCTCTGGTAACTCTCCCTCTCTACTTTCTCTTGTACTCACACTCATACATTAATAAAATCGTTTGGTACAGAGGTAGGTTTCCAAAACCTCCCGAGGTTTTATGCCAGAGAGTAGTTGCTCAAAGGCTTTCCTCGTTACATCCTAGTCCAATATTCTTGAATCTTTTACTTCTTTATTCCATTGTACCCAATTTCTTTTTTCTTCATTTTATTAGTCCAATTGTCAAAAATTGGCCAAAACAATTTGGCGCCGTCTGTGGGAACTTTGGTCTTTTAGATTGTTAAGAGATTCAAGATGAACAATTCAACAACCTTTCAGATTACATCTGGAATTCAAGTTGCTAGTGGGGGCAGATCAGCAATGGGGTCACCTGAAATCCCTTTGGACATCGCTTCGAACTTGACTGCCATGCTGCGTGACGTGAGGAATCAGATTTAACTACAGAATGATACTTTTACTATGCTGATGAATCAAGTCTCCAGGTTGCAGCGTGAGGTGACTACTCTGCAAGGTGGAATATCGGCGGCACAGCAAACCAGCTTCCCTAGCATCTTCCAGTCTGTTGCTCCAAATGTGCCCTCTGACCCATTCTCTCCATACCAACCTAGAAGGATTGCTTTTGGAAATGATGCTACAGGATCATCTGGATTTGGTGGATTCACACCAGCTGCCAACCTGACCACCAATAGCACGATCATCCATCCTGAAACTGTTACTCCAACTTCAACAACATTTTTTTATGCCAACTACGGTGGCAGCAGGGAGTCTTAACCCTCAGTTTGATTTTAATTATCTTAATAATTATCAATTTTCTACTGCTAACAGTGATGCAGGTAGCTTGCTTAGCCGTTAAATGCAGGAGTTGAAAGAATTAGTCATGAGTGTACCGGGGATGACTATGCCACACAACCAGGCGTCTCCAACATGTTACAATGAATCTCGCTTTGCTCCAGCCATAGCCAACGTGGTGATACCAAAGAAGTTCAGTCCACCCCACATGAAACAGTATGATGGGACAACTGATCCAGCGGAGCATGTTGCATTATATCAGGAGAAGATGGATGTAGTCCACATTCCACCCCAGTTCAAGGAAGCGTGCTTTTGCAGAGGTTTTGGTTCAACTCTTACAGGGGGAGCTTTGAGATGGCTAATCAACCAGCCTTTGAGTTCTATCAGATCATATGCTCAACTTATTAACATGTTTACTAATCAGTTTTCATGTAACAGGGTGTTCGAGAAACTGACAAGTGATCTTTACAGGGTGGTCCAGCAACCTGATGAGCTACTTAAAGACTACCTGAGCAGGTTCAACAGGGAGGCGGTAAACATCTCCAACCTGGACACTGTAACTGCAATTGAAGCCTTCAGGATGGGGCTCAAGAAGGACTCTCCTTATTATGATGACTTAGTCATGACACCATGCAAGAGGCTGGATGAAATCAGAACCAGAGCATCTAGATTCATCAGGTTGGAAGAAGATAGGCTCATGCAGGATTACTAATCAATAGGTTGGAAAGGGGGCATGCTGGATATCAACTATAGATGGTACCAGAATTCCTAGATGTTAGAATGCAGCGTATCTCAAGCAGTACTTCATGTAAGTTATAGCTTGTCAACTTAATTCAGAAAACCAGGTATGCATTTATATTGCTTTATTTCAATTGTGTTGTTTCAATTTGATTTATCTTCATCAAACATCGACTGACTTAAGCATCGGAGGGGTGTTAGCCAAGCTAACACCCAACCCTAACATGTTTCTACTTTGCGAGGAAACTCAAAGACCCTATTCAGGTCAAGACGTTTACATGTTGATCCAAGTTTTCCAGATGTTACATGCTGATCCAAGTATTCAAAGATGTTCACATGAGTCAGAATTCATGTCCAACAGGAAAAATCAAAGTACAATTCAATCCAAGGTATAAGGTTTTACACCTTTCAAAGGTTTAAAGGTTTTACACCTTCAAAGGTTTAAAGGTTTTACACCTTTTTTATGTGTTTAAGGTTTTTACACCTTCGCCCGTGCGCACGATTTTCATGTTTTAGTTAAGTTGTAGGTGGGCCAATGTGTCATGAACATATTGATTACCTTCTTGCACTTGGCTAAAATTATGAACTCAAGTTGAAATCAATGGTTGTAGCATCTTACATGTTACCAAACGAACACAGGGTTTAAAGGATAAACATCTTTTCATAATGATTCCCAACTTGTAACATCAACATGTTACCAACCATTCCTTACATTGCTACTATTCAATTGTTCCAAAATTATTCTAAGTTGTAAACATCAACATGTTACCCTTAGAATCCTAACCGTACGACCAATCTATTATCAAAATACCAAAAAGGATCAAACACACTGATCCTAAAACGGGAAACATTCATAAGTTTTAACCATGCTATCACAAGACATGGTTCAAACAAAATTGCAACCTAACATGTCCAAACAGACATGTTACAAACAAATAAAGATTGTCTTTAAGACAATCACCAAAATATCCTATTCTTCGTCTTTCTCATTGTTTTTTGCAGGATCAATTGCATCTTGAGCTTTTATCACCTACATCAACTGTTATGGAAATTTCTTGAATTTATATGTTCACTCAATTCAAAAAAATTGGGGGCAATTGTTTGGGGTGAAAAATCTCACAGCACTATATCTACATCCTGGAAATAACGACTTGAGTCTACATCCTGACATCCTGAAGTTACATCTTACATCTTGACTCTACATGTTGACTTCACATCCTGAAACTACAAGTTGTCGCGCAACCTGAAGGATACAAGTTGTCTCGCAACCTGAGGCTACAACTTGACGATACAACCTGAGCCGACGACCTGAAGACAGTTAACAGATCCCTATTTTTAGGATCACAACAACAATCATGTGATCAATTGAGACCTAGTCAAAGAAGGAGACTTATTTATCCAGGTGAAGTCCAAGCAACGGAAAAAGGATAGATCACAACAAACTCTCCTAAAATAAAGGGATAGAGTTAGCTAGTTTATTTCCTCTATTTTTCTAGTATTTAAAGATAACGAACACCTGTATTTTACACACACTCACTTCTCTCTGGTAACTCTCCCTCTCTACTTTCTCTTGTACTCACACTCATACATTAATAAAATCGTTTGGTACAGAGGTAGGTTTCCAAAACCTCCCGAGGTTTTATACCAGAGAGTAGTTGCTCAAAGGCTTTCCTCGTTACATCATAGTCCAATATTCTTGAATCTTTTACTTCTTTATTCCATTGTACCCAATTTCTTTTTTCTTCATTTTATTAGTCCAATTGTCAAAAATTGGCCGAAACAATAATAATAATAATAATAATAATAATAATAATAATAATAATAATAATAATAATAATAATAATCATATACATACATTAGTAATTTCCTAAAGTAATATTTTAACTTTGATAAAAGAAAATCTCTCAAAAAAGAACATTGACAAAAGAAGTGAAAATCTTAGGAAAAATCAATTTTTTTGCTTTATTAACAAAACGTGTTTTCAACCGGGTCTGAAACGACACAATAACATTTTTGTAGATAATTGGAACTTAAAAAAAATGTGCGGTGAAATTTTAAAAAATAATAAGAACTTCTCAAACCTCCTAGCTCTCTTCAAAACTACACCTGACATTCTTAAGATGTGGACCGACACTTTTCAAAATATGAACTAACACTCAAAAACACATGATAACAAAACAAATGCACTGGTCGTCTTAAACACGACAACTGGTCATTTTAAATACTAAATGAACTCAAATACAGATGCTCTGTCATTCCAAAACACACTAATTGACATTCTTAAACTCATGTATTATCATTCTTAAAATGCACTTTCGATATTTATCAATCAAAATGGCTTTGCCAGTGTAAGTATTTTGTTGTGCCAGTTCATGTGTTTTTTAATCGGCAAGAGAGTGTTATTTGTGACCTGTTCAGGCTCGGTTCAATAACATGTGTTTCTTAATGAACTGAAAAACTAATTTTCATAAGACCAATTCATAAAAGAGTGCGAATATTTAACAAAATGAAGTTAAAAGTTAAATGTAAACAATGTGTCGTTTGAAATCTAATTCACCATAATATCTATCTAAAAGTAAAATATCATTTAATTTTTGAAAAATGTCAATATATAGTATTTGCTTAGAAAAAGTAAAAATAGTTTTACGTTTATCCTAAAGGTATGATTATCACATTTGTCTCAGAATTATGTTTAAGTTTGTTTTTATTTTTGAGAGAAAATTTGTTGTTAACCACATTAAGTATAGTTCAATTAAATTAATTTAAAAAATTAATTTGAGAATCTCTTTTTCCTATACGAAAGGAGTACTTATATCGATTGTCATAGGAAATTATACGGTACACGAACACGCACACGTTTCCGGCCGATATAAATCCACCGAACCGCACCTAAGTTTACTTTTCTCATCCTCTCCCGGGACACAACTAGGGCAGAATTTAGGGTTCTCTTCTCTTCCCTCCCTCCATCTCAATCCCTGTCTTTAGCACTTTCATCGATTTATACTTTGATTGTATCGATTAACCCTAGCTCAATCATGAGAACTCGAAACGCCGACGCCCCCAAATCCACGCCACCCGTCAAGAAGACGCCTCCAGCCAAGAAATCCTCCGCCACTAAAACTCCACCTGCGCCGTCTGAATCGGCTTCTACGCCCAAGTCAACCGAGACGAAGCGTGTATCCGCCATGAAGTCCAAACAGGTGAAAGCCAACGAGACCCCGGCGAACTCTACTCCTACTCCTGTATCGAAGCCTGAAGCAACAGGTACTATTAATATATTTGCCTTCATTTTTAGTATCATTAATTGTTTTTGCATGTTCAATCGCATTTTCTGAAGTTAAGTGTCGTCTTATATCGATGATAAAAATTCTCTTTTTTTTTTTCTTTCTAGATGATGCATTTTAATTGTTGATTATTTTTGATAAATTCACTTTTGATAAATTAGTTTAGGATATTTATTAATAGTTGTTCCTGTAGCTGTGTTTTGTTTTTTGCACTATAATACTCCCTCTGTCACAGACCCAGAATGATAGTCCCCCTATTTTCATGTTATTACGAAGGAACTTTGAGCAATAATTAAGGCTACTTTCAATTATTCTAATGATTTTTTTGAAATTGTTCTTGATACACCATTATAAATACTATTAATACCAATTTTTAGATTCACATTAACATAATTATAAGTAACCTTTATAATTGCTCAAAGTTCCCTCATAGTAACAATGAAAAAAGGACTATCTTTTTGGGACGGAGGGAGTATTAATGCTAACGTTCGGTTGATTATGTGCAATTCACTTTGTTTGAGGTTGTGATTTTAGTCTGTGAGTTGGGCATTAGAAAGATTATTTGGCCTTTTGTTGATTTCAAAGTTTTACTGATTTGCCCTTTTGCTTTCTTTGATTTCATGGAAAAATATAATCCATGCCGAAAGACTAGCGATGGAAGTAGACAAGCCTAGATATGTTGTCTGGCGTTGCGTGTAAATAAATGAGTGCACTTGTAGTCATTATTTATTGGTCATGTTTCTGTACTTCTCCATGGTTAACAATTTTTTGTTTGGCGTATTTAGTTGAAGCTACACCGGTGTCAGGTGATGCAGTTGAGGCAACTCCAGGGACTAAACCTAAAACTAAAACTAAAACTACTAGGAAAGTAGTGAAGAGAATCATTAGAAGAAAAACTCCGGCTTCAGCAAAAGCAGGTGCTAGCAAGAGTCCTGAACCAGCAGAAGTTGCAGAGGCCAAGGCTGAAGAGTCCATCGTGAAGGATAGCGCAGAGATCGAGGAGGATGAAGTATCTCCAAAGAAGGAAGAACCTTCTGCTGCAGTCGATGAAGCGTCTGCCAAAACAGATGAACCTGTTGCAGTTGTTGAAGATTCTGCCAAGACGGAGGAACCAAGTATTGTGGTCCCAGAAGAACCTGCTGTTAATTTTACTGAAGTATCTCCAAAAGAGGATAAAGAGGTGGCAGATGTTGGAGAAGTTAAACAGGACATGGAAGTTGCCAGCGAGGTACTGCCTTTGACCGATAGTGTTGGTCCTTTAATGAAAGAAGATGATGATGTGGATCCCACGGAGATTAAAGAATCCAGTGTGGAAGAGGAGAAAGAGGGAACGGAACCAGCAACGGAGGATACAAAAGTCACTACCGACCATGTGGCACCTGAAAATGAGTTAGTTGAGATGGAGAAAGATATCCAAGTAGCTTTGAATGAAGAAAAAGAAGTTCAAAAGGATGATCTATGCCATGATGGCGAGAAAATGGATGAGGACATTGGCGACGAGGCTCGTGTAGACCTTGATGAAGAAGAGCTTGGAGAGGACGATGTGTCGGACCATGATGAGCTAGAGGAGGCATTGGAGGAGGAACGTGCGGAAATAACTGCGGCTGCTGAGGAACGTAAAACTAAGAAAGAGTTTGAAATATTTGTTGGTGGATTGGATAGGAACACCACTGAGGAAGATGTGAAGAAGGCTTTTGAGAATGTTGGGGAGGTTGTTGAAGTTCGACTACACCAGGATCTTTCACCTAATAAAAATAAGGGGTATGCATTTGTGAGGTTTGCAAAGAAGGAGCAAGCCACCCGTGCTCTAGCAGAAATGAAAAACCCTGTTGTATGATACTTTCCCTTGTCATTGTGGTTGTTGTTGTATATGTTAATGATACATGTACAGTTCTAATCATCTGTCATTGTCAGATATGTGGGAAGCGGTGCGGGACAGCTCCAAGTGAGGACAACGATACTTTATTTCTGGGAAACATATGCAATACATGGACAAAGGATGCCGTAAGAATTTATTTTGATTATCATTATTAAAAAAGTAATAATAAAACTGTTCTGCGTACACAGTTCTCAATTGCTTATTATTTCTGGTGGCAGATTAGGCAAAAGTTAAAGGATTATGGTGTTGATGGTGTTGGAAGGATCACTCTCGTTGCAGATCCCCAACATGATGGATTGAGTCGTGGATTCGCATTCATTCAGTTCTCCTGTCATCCTGAGGCAATGCTTGCCTTTAAGAGGCTTCAAAAGCCTGATGTGGTTTTTGGCCACCCTGAAAGAACAGCTAAAGTAGCTTTTGCTGAACCTTTGCGTGAGCCAGACCCCGAGGTTATGGCACAGGTGAAATCGGTATTTCTGGATGCATTACCTCCTCAATGGGATGAGGACACTGTTAGGGAGCAATTCAAGGTCTACGGGGAGATTGAACGCATTGTACTAGCACGTAATATGTCAACGGCAAAAAGGAAGGATTTTGGTTTTATTGATTTCACGACTCGTGACGCGGCTCTTGCCTGCATTGAAGGGGTAAACAGCAGAGAATTTGGGGATGGGAAATTTAAGGTACATAATTGTAAATCTCGTGTCTGATTTTTTTATGACAAATGTACCATCATTCTGATATCTTATCACGTGTTTTTTACTGGCATCAACTGGCTTATTCATCTGTGCTACCAGACAAAAATGAGAGCAAGGTTTTCAAATCCTTTGCCTAAAACTCAGGCAGTGAAAGGTGGAATGTATGGAGGGTTTCGGATTGGTCATGCCAGTGGTGCTAGCTTTTCAAATTCTGGTATTGTTATTTTATTTTTGTTGTGAAACATGTATCACTTGCTGATGAATAAGAATGATGATTATCATGTGGTCTAATTGCTTGCAGGAAGGGGTTTTGGCCGAGGGGGACAGGCGTCTAGCCGTCCAGCCTTCCAGCGTGGCAGGCCTTTCTATCAACATGGGCATGGGCAAACCAGCAGAGCAGGATTTTCTCATGATCATGAGATTGCTAACCCATATCCTTTCCGCGGAAGACAAAACTTTGGACGAGGTTATCTAGTAAACATACATTTTTGTTTTCTTCTTTGTCATCTTCATCGTTAATTTTGTTATTTGTTATTTTAAATGTATTTATATTCTTATTCCGGATGGCAATTTGTCCGATCCCGATCCGAGGCAATCCGGCCCCCCACGGGGCGGGTTTGGTAAGACAATCTAGAGCCCTGCTGGGTTCAGTAAATCACCCAGACCCGTAACGGCCCGACCCGACCCGCACACATACTCCCCTATGTAATATACATACATATAGCTAAGACCTATGATTTAGGGTTAGTATTGTTCAGACTAACTCATCGCCGGCGCTGCACACACACACACACACTCACACCCTACGGCTTCTCCCGTCAGTCCTACACACGGCTTCTTTTCAGGCGGCAGGTCCTTTTCTTCTTCTGCTTCGACCACCTTCAAAGAATCATCAGTCATGGTGGCTAAATATGACTGAACCCGACCTGTTGCCATCCCTAATTCTTGTTACTCAGTCATAAAGACCAGTCATGCATCGTCGTTGCGTATAAGATGCCTAGATGCTGGATTTAGTATTGGCTGCTGATATGATATGTTTCGTAAGCAGGAGGGAGATGGGATTCATTCAGTGGTGCTCAACAGTCACCTGGTGCAGGCACTTTACCCCCAAGATTCGATCTTGATAGATCCAGACATGGTGTTGACAACCGGGATCGTGGAAGGTATATGCCACCCGTTAGGGGGCAACCCTTTCCGCCAGAAGAAGAGTTTGGCAGACCTTTTGTTGGGAGGCACTTTGATGAGCCTTATTTCTACGATGATAGTGCGCGTGGAATGAAACGGCCATATTATGCAGTGAGTTATCAGTAGCTTATTACTTGCTCTTTTATTTGTTTGTTTTAAGGAGATATATTTTGACGCATGGTATGTGAGATGCTTGATGCACTATATTCATTCAGATCGTTTTCTTCTTCCTTTGTTTTTTCTTACATTTAGGACCAGGATCCTGATTATGTTGAGCCTAGCCGAGGCCGCCCTCGATTGGATTATTCAGATCCAGCAATTTCGCATCCTGGAGCTCGTTATCGAGGTGGTATTTCTATTGCCCATTGAATTTGTTTGGCTTACTTTATTCTAGTTAAACTTACATCCCCAGTTGCTCAAATCTCTTTGTTGTTGGATACTTTCAGGAGCTGGTGGTGGTCCCTATTCACGTGATTATTATGGCCGCGATGTGAGTGTTCTGGCTTCTTTTATACTATTTATATCTTAATATAACTTCGTAAAGATATTCACCTTCTTTTTCCTCTCGCAGTATGACGGAGGGGCATATTCATCTTTCTACGGGGGTGATCGGCCTTATGGTGGTCGACATTACTACTAGTCCACACATATCTTGGTAAGTGATCAGCATTTATAATACGTTTTAATTCATTTTCAACCATCGTACTTTCGCCCGACTTTCACTTTAACCATTATACTTTATTTTTTGCACAAAAACCACTCTACTTTTGAAAACCTCCCATCGTAACCACAAATTCGGGTCTAATCCGTACCATAATCCGCGATTTTTTGGGTTTGGATGAGAGGTTTTCCAAAGTAGAGTGGTTTTCGTGCAAAAAATAAAGTAGGATGGTTAAAGTGAAAGTCGGGTGAAAGTACGATGGTTGAAAATGAATTTGATCCTTTATAATATATTTCATCGGTTTAGAATTTCGACGAATTCTCATTGATGCGTGTTCAGGTGGCAACAGGGAGGTAGAATGTGCTTTGCTATATGCTGGCATGCGGTCCACTGGTCTCGCTGCTCAAGAGGAAAGCTGAATATTTCTTCCCCCATTTCCCTTGTTTTTTTGGTATCTTTTGACCTAGTCTTTTTCTTTTCTCCTTTGGGGTTGCCGCTGGGACCAGCAGTATTCCTTGTCTTTTGGTCAAACCTTTACCCATAATGAGTTATTGGGTAGAACTTGGGTTATATCTATCAGTAGGACTTTAATCTTAAACTGGTATAGTCAATGGTAGGTGTTTGTCGAGGTGCGAGCTCCTTATCTAGGTATGGAACAATGGAATGGCATTAAGTGTGGTACCTAGATAAGCTTCAGATATTACTTTTATCTTTCTAATGAATGTTGCTTTCTGCAAGTATATATCTTGATATTTTTCTTGAGGTTTAAAGGAAACATGTTAGGTTTCTGAAAGTGAAAAATGGATCGATTAAAGGTTTTATCTGTCAGGCAACATAGACACAATTGAAGTAAACTTAAATCCAAAGCCCTCAGGTGATTCTGTTGAATGTTTTATTTGGGAGAATGTTCTGGCTTATGATTTGCAAGAGCATGACTTGGGCTTGATCTTTGGGTGAAAATCCTACATCGAAATAAATCATGGACGTTGCATATGATATTCAGGAAGTAGTTATGAGAGGCAGTTGATGTTATGGTGGCCTCCATTTTACACAAAGCTATAATTTGTGGCTTGGAAGTAATATTAGTGACGTCTGGACTTATAACTATGTGTGCATATACTGTATATATGCAAGTTGCTTGTTCATAATAGGGTTTTGGATGCGATCCTACAATCGGCTACTTCAGGAAATGATGGTGGATGGTGTCCTTATCTTAATTTTTAACGAATAAACTCTAGCCTAAGCTATTTTTCGTTATTTCATTTTTACTATCAATTCCTAGTTGGCTATTCAATGATTTGGTGCTGTGGCCATCAAAAACTTGGCCTTCTTTGCTTTTTATACCTGATGATTCAGAAATGTACTTTGGGTTGTCGACAGCAACTTATTTTCCCATGGAAATTTGAGAGATATTATACAAATAAGGCTTTTGATTGACGTCATTAGATGTTCTAGTGAACTATTGGCTGTTTGTGTTCTGGAGTGATGCGTAAGAGATGGTTGTGAGGTTAAGCATCTGCCTTGAATTGAGTCCTGTGCATCATGATATCTGGCTTTGCTAAATACATAGCAGCTCAGTGATCAATCAAATGATTTTTAGTTTTAAAATGATGGTTGTGAGGTTAAACATCTGTTTTGAATAGACTTTATTTCCATTATTTTTGGTTATTAGGTGGTGGTATTGGCAGAGGAATAGACCAGTGTCTTAAGATCTGATCTTCCTTGATTCTTAAAACCAATTATACATCTGGTGTAGTTGAGCGCGAAAGTGGTTCAACTGCACCATGGATGCAGCACAGTTGCTGATGTTTACGAATGTGCTGTCGTTGTCTATGTTTTTTGATATTCCCTGCTTCAGCGCTTAACAGTTAGAGAAATGAGTTTTAATTGTACTATTTGAATAGATGACCAAAAAAAAATAAAAAATTGAAAATTAAACTTGTAGAAGATGGGCATATTCTTGAGGTTAGATTGGTTGCATATTTTGTTCGTTTTCTACCCTTCTATCTTGTCACAACTTTATAGTTCAACGTATCCTTGGGAATCTTGAGTCGGGATTTACTTATGGTTGTGCATAATTGCTCTTCATACCACCATTCTGTAGTTTATTGGGATAGGAAAAGGTAAACGTTAATTTTGTTTTTGTACTTGGGGATGATTTATTCATCAAGATACTGAGTTTGGCTGGGTAGAGAATTTCTGTCCCCGGATGTAATTGGTTACAGCTTTCGAGTCTCTACTAATGAAGAAAATCTAGAAGCCGGGTTGGGGTTGGGAGGGGTTGAATAGGTACTTTGCTCATAACTGAGAATTACTCGTACGCAGTATAAAAAGTGGAGATATCTTGTTGATGCATTGAAATTCTGGGACTGCGAGAGGGTTGCAGTTTAGCATTTACCTTAATGATTTCCACAGTCCTGTGAATGTGTTGAGTAGAGTAGCATCATCCTATGCTAAGATGGGAATTGGATGTTGGTATCTTATCCCTCGTTGTGTGTTGGGACGTAATGCTTGCTTTCGCTCTCATTCTTCACAATTTTATTCCATTTTTTCTTCTAAATTTGTGTACTTTTCCCTCTCCCTTTTTCCATACTGTATACTTTGACTAAAAAGATCAAGTCAGACATTCTGTCCAGATCATCATTTTAATCAAAAGGCTTTCCAACCTTTTGAAAGATTTGGCCTTTTAACGATTAGACGCGGCTATTTTTTTTTTTTTTTTTTGTATTTGTATGACAGTAAAATTTGGTTGGTAACACTAGCCTGTCTCTTGATATGGATCTGTCAAGTTGTCTAGAATAATGTAATTATGAATTTGGGATTGAATCCTATGTCGTCTTTTAGCTGTTGCGTTGTGTGTTTTGTTTGATTTTTTACATGATCATTTTGGGGTTTGATGCAAAACTCCCGTACAATAATTGGAACATTCTGAAATGAGAAGACCATTCGTTTTGTTACTCAGTTTGTTATTGTTGGTTGATTCAGTAGAGGTACTGATAGTTGTTCATAAATCATATGCTCTGAAAGAATTACTATTCCCTCCGTCCCTGTCCCTAAATGAATGTCCAAATTTCAAATTAAGAGACATCTTAAAATCTCTACTTTTTATACAAATTTGTGATAAAGATTCAAATTAGCTCAATGCTTAACTTGTCTGCTGAGTTTTATGATCTTCAATTTTACGCTCCTTCCGTCCCATTTGAAGCTTCACCTTTTACCCAAAAAAATGTCTAGTTAAAAGCTTCATCCTTTCCTAAAATAGTAAAAAATGTAGGCCCCACTTATCATACTCACTCACTTCTTCTTCTCACATACTTAAATTATGAGCCCACTTCTAACTTTCCTCTCACATATTTAAATTGTAGGCTCCACTTGTCATACCCACTAACTTATTCCCTCTCACAACCATTCTTACACTTATCACTTTTCTTTACACTTGTCACTTTTCTTAATTTGTGTGCAATCGCTTATATGGTGAAGCTTCAAATGGGACGGAGGGAGTACATTGTCTCGTGATTCCATGCTTAGAAATAACTTCTTCAAGCTTGGCAAATAGAGAGACTAGGCATTAGACTATCTATGATCTTCTGAGCTAAAATGAAGTTGATTAAAAATCTTTCTTAATTTTGTATTTCCCTAAGACGTTTATATCAAAATATAAAAAAAGTTGATAATTTTTGGATACCTATATTTTCATATGCATACGCATGTTGTATTTTGAGTTATTACTTTTGTGCGGGCAACACTTTAGGTATCAAAATAGACTTTTATTTATTTATGAGCGTGTTTATAAAGATATGTAATTATTGTAATAATAATTACATATCTTTATTACGGGTGGATTGACGACGGGAATAAATTTTGGGTTCACGTGGTAGCACTACACGATCATACTGGGTGAACAAGATTTGGGGATCGGTCTCAAAATATATGACCACATATGCTCTTGATTTGGTCAAGAGCAAATTTAGTTGGGACGGAGGGAGTAAAAATTAATCTCGATCATTAATGATCCACGGGGGTGTGGCAAAATCCCGCGTGCGTAGGCTGCATTGCTTCAGCATTTCCTCACTCAACAACAGTCCCATATCCGTATTTTTTTTATTACTCCAACATAATCATATATTACCTCCGTCCCAAATCCCAAAATGAATGAAAGAAAATTGAATTCGCTCTTGACTAAAAGTAAATTTGAAAATTTTTGAGACATTCATTTGGGGACGGAGGTCTGGCTGAAATTGAGAGGAGCACTGTACAGACTTACCAACTGGTTAGCTAAAGCCTCACCCTAAATAGAGCACCAACTAATTAAGGATAAATGTGAACCAGCCTACAGATGCTGCTACATGCCAACGGTCTGATGTCTCTGTGGTTCATGGGGATGGGGTAGCAGTTAACATTTGGCCGCATCTACCTTATTACGGGTGGTCGAGATTCATTTCCTCGAGATATGCACATTGGGTTCGGCCACGTCTACCTTATTACGGGTGGTCGAGATTCATTTCCTCGAGATATGCACATTGGGTTCGGCCACGTCTACCTTATTACGGGTGGTCGAGATTCATTTCCTCGAGATGTGCTCATTGGGTTCCACATACCGTTCAAAGCCTCCCAACCAGTCATAGTACAATCAACAGTGATGGCTGAGCTTCTGAATCCGATGCTAACATGGAAAAACCGAATTTAAAGCGCCCACTGATGTT
Source organism: Campanula takesimana (assembly GCA_026119855.1). Lineage (NCBI taxonomy): Eukaryota > Viridiplantae > Streptophyta > Magnoliopsida > Asterales > Campanulaceae > Campanula > Campanula takesimana. The sequence goes on from JAOWBW010000730.1 coordinate 127,349, forward strand.
ACCAGACACTGATCAAAGCATACTTTCACCACTATGAACGGTCGGGATCACAAAAGTTCTGAATCTGATGCTCATATAAGAAGGAAAATAGAATTTAAAGGGCCCACCAATATCATCAGTCAAACTCATCTAATATTACCGGTTGAAGAAGAAGTAGATCAAAATACACTAGACATTGTTTAACCCTCCCTCCGTCCCGTCCCAAAATGATCTTCTTATTTGCCTTTATTTCATTGTCTCAAAAAGTTCTTATCTGCACAACATAAACATGGCTAGTGAAGCAATGTTCATATCCTTAAAAAGTTTGAATAGTCAAAAAAAAGAAAAAGAAAAAGGAAGATCATTTTGGGACGGAGGGTGTATAAACTTAAGAGCAGAATTGTAAACTGGAAATCAAATTGATTAAGATCACAACAGACCAAGGGCTTAATTTTAGTAGAGGTTTTTCCATCACTTAATACATTTTTTGTTTCGGTTTCTCCATTACATCCTACAGGTACAGTACAGCCCCCTAGGTATATGCTTAATCCCGTTCTATTCAAACTCTAGTTCAATGTCACTGAAGCAGATTACAAGTGTAAAAACCACGAGATGCAGATGCAGAATTCGGAAAAAGCAAAACCATCAAGTAAATCAGAACATAATCCGGTTCCTATCGCTTAGAAATGTATACTTAAGACACTACCAACCAATAACAATTTTATGTTTACCTCGTTTCTGTAAAGTCAGATGTTTGCTATTTAAGGGTACTGTAGCGATTCGTACCATGTTTAGCCCAGTGTTCCTTCAAATCAAGCGTGTTAGACAGGTCGTAACCTTCAGCAGCAAGTCGGCTCAGCAACTTTGTGAACGCACCTCCACTCATCTTTCTCCCACTGACTCTGGAATAACGCTTGTTAGACACCTGAGGTAAAGGGTACATTGACATGGTGGTTGTGCAGCAAGCTGATTGCCACCCGCCACTCCCCCACTTATAGCACGGCTGTGGGACCCCAGTACAAGAACATACAGGAACCGGCATAGCTGATTCATCAAAGTTCACTTGATTTAACCCCAAATTATCTTTCCATGCTAACCCGTCAGAATCATTGTCAGCACCCAAATCATTCTCGGTTTTCACACTTTCAGACCCCTTTCTACCTCCCCTTGGTGATTTGACTTGTCTTGATGAAACTGATTGAGCTTTCTTGGATTGTCTGACTTTTCTGGGCTTGGTGATCTCCTGAGGAGGCTGAGGAGCTTCATTAATCTCATCATATGTTTCGTTTATATGGGTTTCCCTTTGATCATAGTTATCTTCTGGCATTTCAAACATGTGATGCATTTGCAGATCACTGAAACTGCGCTTGATTGTACGTCCAGAAATATTTCCGGGTAAATCTTGGCATGGCATGTTATTATCACTCATGGAATTACCTCGGAAATGAAGGGTGGAGATTGCCTCGTCTCGTTCTTGTATGGCAGAGTTACGTTCTGATAGTGCTGCGTTACGCTGCAGCATGGCCATGTCACGCTCCGCAAAAGCCCTTTTTCTTTCCTCCAATGCCATGTTCCTTTCACGTATGGCGGCATCCCTCTCGGCCATGATGGCCATGAATGTCTTTATTGTCAAGTGATTATGGTCCTTTGAAAAAGCACGAGTAGAGTATTTGTTATACGGAGATCGCATATGGTGAATAAGGAATAGATTTGAATCAAAGTCATGTCTGCAGATACAGTAACGTCTCCCCCTTGGCCTAGCTAAGAACTATGAAGATCTTTCTAGCTACTTCATGCTGGTCAGAGGGGGCTACATTTGGCAGTCAAAACATAAAGGACTAAAATGACACTCTTCCATACTACCTTCAGTTTCAACAGTTGAAATGAAATAGAATTTCAAATTTAAGATTGATGTAAAAGGATTATAAACAAGCTTGTTTAGTAAAATAAGTGGTGTCCATAATAGAATGTAGAAGAACTCTTTGAGGAAAGATAAGGAGTACTAAACCTAATACAAACTTAGAGCAATAGCTCCACATATAGTCACAAGTTTGGAGTCAAGATATTAACACTGACATCTGCTTAACAAAAAATCTCATTTCTAAAGTAATCATCAATGACAGATATCTCTTGACTTTTGAAATGCAATGTTTAAAGAAAAGTTTCAAATAGAGTATCAACCCTCTATAAAAAGTGCTAAGATCATACCATCTCTCTAGCAAAAGGCCAAGCTAAAATTTCATCCTTGATTTGATACTGCAGCAAATGAAATCTTGATTAGTAATTTTTTTCAAGAAATGGTAGACACCAGATTATCAAGGTTTAAATTCATTTTCAACCAATGTACTTTACCTTGATTTTCACTACAACCACTATACTTTTTTATAGCACGAAAACCACATTTTTTTGGGAATATTATCATTTTAGCCACAAATTCGTTCGAATTAGCCACGGATTTGTGGCTAAATTGATAGTTTCCCAAAACTTTTGTGGTTTCCGTGCTAAAAAGAAAGAATAGTGGTGTAAGTGAAAGTCGAGGTAAAGTACAATGGTCGGAAATGAACTTGAACCAATAATCAATTTACAGTAAAAATCAGTAGAACACACACGATGTGAATGACATCCTTGGTGTTTGATAAAATTTGACGCTCATCACATGCATATTCAGAACCAATATAGAATGGGATTAATGTTTGGCCACAGTACATGGTAAAAATAGACATGTTTTCTCATCACTTGAAAGGGACCCACTCATCCACCCATTCAGAATGAAGTGTTCCCAGCAAAACTACGCATGATTCTCATTCTCCCACATGAGACCTAATGGGATACTTGACGTTTAGGAGATGGGGTGTTCTGCAGAAAGACCTCATGAAGCACATCCAAAGGGATGTTGTAGGTGCTCAACAGCAGAAAACTTGGGATTCATTAGGTTCTTGAGTGGTGGCTGGGAAAAGAGAATGTTGACATGGAACCTCCAAGTACGTATGACCTTAGCTTTGGTCAAGATAGAGAGCAGAAGAGGACTTCACCAAACGTTTTATGAGCTAATCATCAACCAAACCATATACCAATCAGTTGTACTTGTTGCCATTTGGCCAATAGCAAAAGCCCATTTTTACTAAATAAAGTGGCGAGTTAGGAACAGTAGGAATTGTATCTTTTCAATAAGCGATCACTTATTGATGTAGCTTTGTTCTTAGTTCTTACTAGTTAGTTTTGTCTTGGTTTTCAAACTTCTACATTAAAGAATCCTCACGAAGGCACTGTCCAGGAGTTACACCTCGGGTACCTTCTAAAACTAGAAGGCACCTACACCAGGGGTGAAGACAAAAATTTATTTGAAGGGGCTTAAAATTAGAATTTGATGGTAATTTTCTAGAAATTGAAGGGGTCAAAATTGCTAAAAAAAATGTTTTTAGTGGTAAAAATGTTACAGTATTTTCCTAAATTTAAAAAGGGTAAAATAACATAACTTCAAATCAAGGGGGTCAATGACCCCCATTAAGTTTATTTGGTTTCGCCACTGACCCACACCTTATGTATGAGAAACTATAATCACATGAAAGAGAAACCACAGCCCTGAATGAAAACCATAAAGAAAACATTGTGGTAAACACTAACCTTGGAACCAAACAGCTAACAGGACCAGATATTTTTCCCCCCATTGACTAAAATACAGTTAAAATTTTAATTTGCAATTTTTGCCCCCATTGACAAAAATTCCTGGCTCCACAGTGCAAGTTATTCCAACAAGATTTTACTTTTGATGATCACTATCTCTGTAGGTGTGATTTGAGTTATAGCGTTGAGCGATAGATTTTTGTTGAAAGCTCCCTTGATTTTTTTTTTCTAGTAGGGATGAGCTCTTTGTGATGTGTGTAGCTTCTCTTTCTAGATGAGGAGATGCCTTGGAATATCTTTATGGAAGAGGTATCAAAGAGTAGGAGTTGGGCCCGTGTAGTCGTTGCCCTAAATAATTGAATAACGTAGGTCTTTAAGGATGATTCAAACCATTATTCTGGTGGTAATAGTACAAAAAGAATACCCATTCTCTTAAAATGTGATTGAGAATATGGTGTTAGCCAAGAAAGGGTTTTCTTTTCGAGGTGACCAAGCCGTTAAATTTTTGCAAATAATAGCTTGAAGAGGTAAAGGCTTGTGATTTATTTGTAAAATGGGTGAAGGACGTGGAGCAAAAACAATCGCACCTAGGTTCGCCACTTGAATAATTTACTGTATACGAACTTCTGCATCTAGACTAGAGGGTGGTTTGCAAGAATGTTCAGTTGATATATTTGGGAATAAGGATTTTTGGCCTTATGGTGCAGTACGCAAACAACTTCTTAGTCTCCCTAAAGTAGGAACCAAGGGAGCAAACTTGGCGAGGATAGCCTCATATTGCAATGGCCACATGACCTTATACTGTGTTTGCATGTTGCATTTGTAACAGACTTGAAGCATGATAACCATTTTAGGTTTATAATGTTATTACTACTTTTATCTCAAAGGGGGCAAATTTCAGCAAATTGCACTAAACTCTCAAATTTTTGAAAATTTTGCACTAATAAATTTTTATTTTTTAAAAATCAATGGGGCAATTGCCTCCTTTGAGCTCCATGTAGCTCCGCCACTGCTTGCACACATGCCAGGTTAAACAAAACTGTGACATGATGGCTACAGTAAGTCAAGAATAAGCCTAATAAATCTCTAGAAATTTCAGTGTAACATACCAAATATGATGATCAAGCTACCAAATGCAAATGAAACAACACCAAAACAGCAATCTCACTACATGCTCTATGATTATCCTAAATAATACAACACACACACACACACACACACACATGCATGTGTGAATCTATCATAATAGAGCAGAGCAGATCAGATCAGATCAAAAAAATCATAGTAGATCAAAAGCTAGGGTTAGAAAAAACCGATCCGATCACCAAATGCCGCATTCATTACAAAACAATCACAATTCAGGAAAAGGTCAAACTTTCAGAGACAAGAACAAAAAAAAAAACAAAATCGAAAACAAAATGTGAAGCTGAGTCGGACTAAGATTCGGCCTTACCCAGAGAGAAAAAGAAGCTGAGAAGAAGGGACGGAGAAACCAAAACGTAAACGGTACGACGGAGTTAGTTGGGGGTTGAATTAAAGATGCCTCTTCGTTCACCTACATTTGGGCGGCCGGACGGGGGAAAGCGGCGGAGTTTTCTGTTTTCTTTTTTGGGTTTTGAAGTATGGGGATCAGGTTCCGGCGGTGGAGGGGGCACTGCCGTCGAGGATCTCCGGCGGTCAGCTGCTCCCGATCCTGGGTTTTTAGTCGACGCAGTTTGAATCGAGTCAATGGGCGGATCAGGAAGCATTTTATAGGGCCGTTTGTTGACTAACGGGAATAGAAATTCCTTTCCTTTTTCTTGGCTAAAGAAATTGTGTACGGTTACTGTACATTCTGCAGTGAATCTGTACCATATTCTGGTAATAGTGGAATATATTCTGGTAATAGTATAAGATTTTAAAATTTTTGTTTTTAATTGTAACGCTTTCAGACAAAATACATTTCCGGATAACTCTCCATTTCCAGACAAAAATTGAAAAAAAAATAATAAAAATTTCTAATTTTAATACTCCCTCCGTCCCGTTTCAAATTGCAAATACTAGGTTGGCACGGGGATTAAGGGAAAACGTGAAAAAGGTGATGTGTTGTGAGTGTTGATAGTTGAGTGGGAGAGAGAAAGTGGGGTAGAGAATAGTTAGTGGGTTAGTGGATGTGAGTGTGCAAGTGGGTTAAAACTTGCCATTTTTGGATTTTATAATTTTAATTGGGACACTTTTTTAGCAACTTTTGCAATTTGAAATGGGACGGAGATAGTATTTCTTTTGGCTCTATGTCTATGCATCCCAAAATAATTGTACATCTTGAGTGTAAAGAACATTTTTAGTAAGTGGATTTTGATGCAATTTTAGTAATATCTTACTTGATGGGTTGGAGTTTGACCAAACGTACAAATTAAATTTCTGGAAAGTTATTCAACTTTTGATTTATTTTTACATTTATCCCTCAAATATTAAAATGTAAAACACAGATGGAATTTTGATTAAAAGAAAATTTTGGGGGAAACTAGTTTCTCCATAGGTTATAAAAAATCATGTTTTTATAAGAGTTAAGGTTTAGAGTTTAGGGTTTAAGGTTTAAGGGTTAAAAAGTGGATTTTTTATAACTTAATTGAGGAACTAGTTTCCCCCAAAACCAATTCTTTGATTAAAGTTAAGTGGGGATATGAAAGTTAGTATATAATAAAGGGTTAATTGCAATTTGGTTCCTGACTTTTTCCAAAATTTGCAATGTTGATGATGTATTTTCAATTTCGCCAATTGGTATACTCACTTTGCCATTTTGTTGCAATCGCACTACAAAAGTAAATTGGTGTTAGTTTTCTAAAAGATTTTATGTCATGCGACTAGCACATGACGTTTTAAGATATTTTTGGAGCTACACATATCCGATTGATATGATTCTTTTTTAAAATTGAAACTAATATTTAAATTTACAACATATATTTTTAGGCAATTTTTGGGTTGACTAGATTATTTTATATTAATTCTTAATTTTAAATATTAAAAAAAACACGTGAAATAATAATCTAAAAAAGATATTAGCCCCAAATATGTTTCATATGAAGTAAATTCTATGTGTAGATTATCAGCTTATAAAAATATTTGATAAGAAAAAAAAAGGAGAGGAAGAGGAGGATGAATCGGGGGAAGAGTGTATGTGGAAGGGGTGATGCGGGAACTTGGCGGAGGGGTGTAGGAAAGTAAATGTTAGGAAATAAGGTATACCATAGTGGAAAGTAACTTTTTCAGATTATTTTTCCCAAGTGCTATATTCATTTATTTAAATTACAAACTGATATAATATAATTAGTTCACCAAAAAAAATTGCCAAAAATTATATGTTGTAGATTTAAATATTAGTTTATGTTTTAAAAAAGAATTATACCAATCGGAAATGTGTAGCTTCACAAACATCTTGAAACGTCATGTGCTAGTCATATGACATAAAATCTGTTAGAATACTAACATCTAGTTACTTTTGTAGTCGGATTGCAAATAATTGACAAAGTGAGTATACCAATTGACGAAGTTAAAAAGCAACATTGCAAATTTCGAAAAAGCCAGGAACCAAATTGCAATTAACCATATATAATAAATTAGTGAAAAACTACACACGTAAACGCTGAGATAAATAAAATTGATATAACAACAAAAAAGAATAAATGAAGTTTATATAAGAACACTAAGTAACTTAGGAAACTGTAATTTCGAATATATTCATTTCAAAATATGTGTATCATCGTATTAAGTCATTATTATTATAGATTTTGAATTTTTTTTCTTATGCACAACATTTGTAGTTTTATTCATACATTTTCCATTTTCATTTCATATTACACATCAAATCGGGCCACCGCAATTTGTTACCTTAAACAAAGCAACATGACACTGGTATTTAAAAAATAGATTGAGGCATTGATTGACCCTGACTTTTATTGATTGTCATTTGAGATACATTTAGTGTAATGGAGATTGGTGTTCTAGAACTTGAACTGCGAAGGCAAATTCGATAGAGTTAGTGACAATATTGGGATAAAAGCTTTACTTACAACTAGGGCTGTTAAACGAACCGAGCCTGTTCGAGCTCGGTTCGGGATCGGCTCGTTAAAGCTCGATTCGAATGGGCTCGAAGTGCTATTCGAGCTCGAACCGAGTTTTCCAGCTCGAATTTTTATCGAGTCGGCTCGTGTTCAGCTCGTTTGTTCGACGAACTTTGCTCGTGTTCGGCTCGTTTAATTCACGAATAACTCGAGCTCGGGCTCGGTTCGATAAGCTCGTTAACACATATCTTGAGATTAAAAAAAAAGAGAAAAAAAAAAAGAGCTCGTGTTGGGACAGAAGGAGTATATTACAACCTGATGGTATATATACGATTCAATTAATCGTTGAGAAGTTAAATGAACAAGAGCTTTTTAAAAAAAGAAAAAAAAAAAGTAAACATGAGGTTACATTTGTAAATTAGACACATATTTTGAGATTAAAAAAAGAAAAAAATAATAATAGAGTTTTTGTTCAAAATGCATAGGATACTTATCAGAGCTTGGTAAGGCTCGAACTAGATGAGGTTTGATTTCATAATTTTCAGAAAAATGTTTAAGCTCGAGCTCGGCTCGTAAAGACTCGAGCTCGAACAGCTCGTGAAAATCTCGCGAGCAGCTCGAAACTCGATTCGAATCGAGCTCGAACAAGGAAAATGAGCTCGAGCTTGAGCTCGATAATTTGTAAACGAGCTCGAGCCCAAAACTCCAAAGCTCAGCTCGGCTCAGCTCGTTTACAGCCCTACTTCCAACATCGTTTTCGCTTAAAAATTTAGCTTTCTACGACATGATGGTCGGGCCTTGTGATGATTAGTCTCATTTTGTTGCATAACCCTCTATTACGATCATTGTCCTTCAACAACATTATTGAGACATCAATTTAATCGTTAGTAGTGATTAGACAAACTTGTACAATTTTTTTACCCCCTCAATTAATCTCGATTTGTAACGATTAATGTTGTTTTAGTTACATAATATTGACCTCTCACTCAAAATATTGACTAAATCTTTGAGGGTATTCATGTATATTAACAACTAAAACTGACAAAGTTAACCTTTAAGAATATTTCAATTTCCCGACCTCAAAATATGGATATTGTTATGAAACAGAGTGACTTTGATTTTAATATAATTTTGTAAAGATATAAATTGTAACGCCCATCCTTAATCTCGTTAAATATTTGACTTATTTGTTAAATTTTTGACTTGCTTGTTAAATTCTTGACTAGCATATTTATATGCTATTTTATTTGAGTTAATTTATTAACTGCTTTAGAAAATTAAGGTGGTTAAATGTCAAAATTGAAAGTTTAGGGACCTTTTTGTCAAAGATAAAACTTGAGGGGCCTAGTTGCAATTCTTGAAAAATCTTAAGTATATCTTCATGTTGTTTGCCTGGGAAAGGCAAATTATTCTCAAACATTCTCGTACTCCTTCTGTTCCAAAAGCTAAGTTAGGATTCTTCCTATTCTCGACTCCTCGAGCTTAATTATCCACCCGTTCGTAATTCTAGTCCCGGATAAATATTCGTGGCGTTGAATAGAGCGTTTCCTGCCGAACAGAAATTAATTTGGGTCAACTTGATTTCGGACTAGGTAAGTTATTAGCTCCCCCTTACTTGTAATAACATGCATATATGTTATTCCCGCTACTTGTTCTTGTTAACCTCCTGGGTTTGTTGGTTTGTTAAAAGATTAGTAGGAAATTATACTCCTATTCGTGAGACGGTAAAATAGTAACTTGATTTAAATATTATTAGAAAAATTGTACTATTATTTGTGGTACGGGGAAATGAATAGAAGTTTCCCTAAATGGGTATATTAGTATATTATAAAATTGTACTTATACTTTTGGGACGGTGAAATATTTAAATGGAATAAAAGAGAATTATTCTATTATTTGTGGGACGGTGATAAATTAATAAAGTGTCCCTATAGAAGTGTTCTGAGCATGTTAAAATGCACTCTTGAGTGTTAGAAAGTGTTAGTGGGTTTATACTCTTACACTTGGGACGGAGAATTTGTAAGTATAAAAGTCTCTGTTGAAATAAGAAAGTATAATTGAAATAAGTGATTTAAGCTTATTATATGTCCTGGGTAATGTTAAATTGTGAGTAAAAGTTACTCCTACGCTTGGGACGGAGAATTCTAAGCCTGGAAAAGAAATTGAGTTTGCTGGAAATTTTGACCAGGCGCCCGCCCACTTAGTGACCAAGCGGCCGCCCATTTGGCTAGAAGTTTTGGTTTTAAAAAAGCCTTGGATGAGCGCCCGCCCGGTCCTCCTTGAGCGCCCGCCCGGTCCCCTGTTTCAACTAAAGTGTTTTAAATCTAAATTAAATTGAAAGCTTATCCCTCCTAAGGCATATAGCCTTAAGATAAGATGTCCTAGCAAGTGTTGTGACACCTTAGGGGTATCAGAAGTGAGTCTTGAACATGATTACTCATTAAATTAAAATGAGAACTTGAGTATAAAAGGAAGAACTCTTCTTTATGTCTTGAAAGTGATATGAACAAGCACTTATGTGTTATGCTTGTCTTGGAACAATGTTTGTGCACCCTGAGAGCACCAAATTAGTGTCTTGAGCTTGAATATCCTATATAGGGGATTAAGAACTTGTAAGTATGAGTGGTATAGCTCATTTACTTAATTTGAACTCGAAGTATTCTTGGTCTAGGTTTAGGATACTACCCTAGATGGCCTAGATGAGTGTTGTAGAACACTCTAGTATTGAAAAATAGTCCCTTTATGAACAAATGAAATGTGGACTTGAATCATAATTAAATGATAACTTGGGTATAAGAGTAGTAACTCTTTTATGTGTCTTGAAGTTAATGTTTGTGTACTTTAGGGGCACCAACTAATGTCTTGAGTTTGAATGTCCTAAGAAAAGGATTGGAAATTAATACGTGAAAGATGTATAGTTCATCTTCCTAGCTTGAACTTGAAGTATAAGATAATTAATTCTTGTACATGTTTAACCATCCAAAGAAATGGATTGAGAACTTGGATATAATATGATAAAATCTTGTATATGTCTTGAATGTCTTGAATGTCTTGAAGGTCTTGAATGTCCTGAATGTCTTGAATGTCTTGAATGTCTTAAGTTGAGACAGTAACTTGAAGTATAAGACTATAAAATCTTGTACATGACTTGAACATCCAAATAATTGGATTAAGACTTGAATATAAGATTATAAAATCTTGAACGTGCCTTGACACCAATATATGTGTATGGTAATAAACTTGAAAGATCCTTGATGTGTATATGCAAATCTTGCATATAGTTACTTGATAGAATGTGGCTTCTTGATTACTTGATATATGGTATGAATAACCAAAAGAGTTGGGATATGGAACTAGATAGAGAATGATTAACTCTACTACATACTTGAACTTGATACGTGTATATTGGAAGTGCTATAAATAAGCACTAAAGTGTAAATGATTTAGTTTTTAATCGTGTATATACTCAATGAAGTATATAAAATATAAAGAAGATATCTTGTCTTGAAATGAGTTCCTAAAGAAAATAAGGACTAGTGTAATATGAAGATCATTCATATAATCGTGAATACTACGATTTAAATTAATAAGAATGGTTATAGAACACAATATGTGTTAGGAAATGTATTCGATTATTAACGATACATATACGTGAAGTATGACTGTGTCTAGGTACAATGTGACCTATTCTTCTACGTGTATAGAGTCTAAGGTATTGGGCTCTACTTGATAGTAAGGGTATCGTGATAGACACTTTAATGTGTTAAACGTGATATGAATATGTACGTGCAAACTTGGCATGTGACAAAGTGATATACCCTACTACTTGACTGAGGTCTGTTATTAATAGACTCTAACTTGGATTGACCGTGTTATATGGACACTCTACGTGCCATTGTTAGATTGATTTGTCTTCGCAATGATTGCGTACGTGTACTTGTATTCTCGTGAGCACATGATACATGATTACATGGTGCATATTTTCGTGAGCACATGATACACGATTACATGGTGCATAAAGACTGGTCCACTAATATGGGACTTAGTTCTATTCTCGTAGTTCAAGTAAATATCTACTTGTGCATTCTTGTGTGAGTCCAGCTGGTTCTCCTTGCTTGTTCGGAAATATATAGGTTCACGCTTGTCGCGAGAGCTGGGGCTTAAGTGACAATCGGGTCCCTATGTATTTGCGCTTGACCCCTTACTACAGGCCATAGTAAGGGCATAGCTTCCTTGGTTGGAGCAATAAGCCTGATTTAAGTGAATGCTAAACTCTTGTCTTGAATACCTCATGGATCTTGTTCTTGTGGATGACACTGGTTACCAGGTCTTCTTATATACTGCACAGCAGTTTCTTTTTCTTGTTCTTGGTTGTCCTCAGCTAGAAAAGCATCGACAACAAATGGTATTCTTGGGAGGAATAAGGAAGGATTCAGGTAAAAATGCGTGATAGGCCTATGTGCTTCTTGGTGAGTTGGTCTAGCCTCTCACACTACTTGACTACTTGTTACCTGAACCTTTCTTGAGCTTGATTACTTGTTGGGTTGGCTTAGCCTCTCCTATACTTGTTACTTGATGATACTTGATATATGTTTAGTTGAGTATCTACTTGTATTGCATGATAACATGACATATAGTTGCATGTTAATAGCTTACTGAGATTTATCTCACCCTTTATTTGTTTAATTGTTCCCCCCAGGAAAGCAGGGGATAGTACGCAGTGAGGGTCGACTTAGCTGGGAACTTACTCAGCAGGATATTCTTGTTCGAAGTTAGTGTCCTTTTATATTTTGTTAAGGACGATCTTGTATGAGTTAATAAACTCTGGGCTTGTATTGGGGTAGTATTTGTTGTCCCTAGACAGTTCTTGATGCCAGCTTATTTGCTAGGCATGTCTTCCGCTGTATGTAACCTTGTTTGGTTTTAATTTTCTTGGTCTAGAACTCGTGTGAGCTATCTTAGCTCCCTACTCTTGAGTATATATATCATGTCAGTTTTGTTTTTAACAGGTATTGTTCCTGTTTCCCGTTAGTTTCTTGTTTCTTGTTAGTTACGCGCACCAGGTTCGAGGTTCTATTAGGGAATCCCGGGACTTGGGGCGTGTCAGGTTGGTATCAGAGCTATGGTTTAGCTCTAAGCCTGGATAGGGTCTATGGCCTAGGTTGGGTTAGTCTTGGGTGTGTTTTCGACGCCGAGTGCTTCGTTACTTGTTGTCATACCAGGCATAGGACTGGTGTTGATAGTGTTGATCCAATTGGATTAGATGGTTTGAGAATCGAGAGCGCGAGTCTTTAAAGACTTAGGCGTATCTATCTTGTCTAGTGGACATTGTTTCGTGCTATATATATGCATGCTTGTCCTTATCTCGTGAATTACGTGGAAGTGTATTCTCTAGTAAGAGACTATATGCTTGATATCGTTATGTATAAGAGCTTGATAGAAGTGTGGGTGATAACACCCTATACGTTCTATGTTAACTTGGTCATGTTACCTAGATGGGACATTGATGTGATACGTGTTATGGCTTGGCTCTTAAGTGTTATGATTTGGCTCTCTATATGTTATGCCATTCTTATTTGCCACAATAGATGGTGAATAGTTCTATGCTAGTATGCTTGACTATATTTGTGAGCATGATATAATTATGTATAATATTCATGTTCTGTATTGAAAGTTCGAACAGTGTTATCGAGATTGTACTTGGTATTTAACCTATGTGATTGACAGTGGAATTTACCAAACCAGATGGATGTATCCATTCTTGATGAGATCTCAGCTATAATTTCTACTGAGTAATACCTGTTATTTGATGAGAAACTTGGATTATCTTGAGTTGTTACAGTGCGAATACAGTGCTGACATCTGGATTAATGTTCTTGACCTCGATTGAGTTAAAAGAGCTGAAGATTCAACTTGAGAAATTTCTTGATAGAGGATATATCTATTTTGAAGTGGATGCCTGAAGTAACCATCTTTGTTGACCTATAAGTGGAAACAACCAAGGTATACGTGTTCTTGAGATTTTCTTGATCTTATTAGAGATTCATTAATGAATTTCGAAGGCAGCTCTATCGTTAATTATTTGACACCGAGAGCTACACCTTTTCGATGGATTGATAAACGTGAAGTCAATGTTTAAATATTGAAACGATGGATGACCACGACTCAGTATTTGGGATTGCCTAGTGGATTTGATTAGTATTACAGTGATCTGGAGGATATGACCAGTTCTATGATTTCTAGTGGATATGTCAAGTTTCACCAATATAGTGGATTGACTAATCGAGTCTGCTTAACTTTATGTGTTTCGATGTTATAATTGATACATCTTGATTGCATGACATATTTGTGAGTATATGTGTATATCCTTGATGCTCTTGAGTTCTACTTGTTGATTATATATGTTATAATCTTGATCAGTAAAATTCGAGGACGAATTTTCTTTAAGATGGGGAGGATGTAACGCCCATCCTTAATCTCGTTAAATATTTGACTTATTTGTTAAATTTTTGACTTGCTTGTTAAATTCTTGACTAGCATATTTATATGCTATTTTATTTGAGTTAATTTATTAACTGCTTTAGAAAATTAAGGTGGTTAAATGTCAAAATTGAAAGTTTAGGGGCCTTTTTGTCAAAGATAGAACTTGAGGGGCCTAGTTGCAATTCTTGGAAAATCTTAAGTATATCTTCATGTTGTTTGCCTGGGAAAGGAAAATTATTCTCAAACATTCTCCTACTCCTTCTGTTCAAAAAGCTAAGTTAGGATTCTTCCTATTCTCGACTCCTCGAGCTTAATTATCCATCCGTTCGTGATTCTGGTCCCGGATAAATATTCGTGGCGTTGAATAGAGCGTTTTCTGCCGAACAGAAATTAATTTGGGTCAACTTGATTTCGGACTAGGTAAGTTATTAGCTCCCCCTTACTTGTAATAACATGCATATATGTTATTCCCGCTACTTGTTCTTGTTAAAATTGTGTTTTGAGCAATTTTCGTGATACTTGTAATTTTGGGACGAAGGGAGTATAAATATGTTGCGTACAAAAGAAACTTGAAAAATTGGCTCAAATTGGTTAACCTCCTGGGTTTGTTGGTTTGTTAAAAGATTAGTAGGAAATTATACTCCTATTCGTGAGACGGTAAAATAGTAACTTGATTTAAATATTATTAGAAAAATTGTACTATTATTTGTGGTACGGGGAAATGAATGGAAGTATCCCTAAATGGGTATATTAGTATATTATAAAATTGTACTTATACTTTTGGGACGGTGAAATATTTAAATGGAATAAAAGAGAATTATTCTATTATTTGTGGGACGGTGATAAATTAATAAAGTGTCCATATAGAAGTGTGCTGAGCATGTTAAAATGCACTCTTGAGTGTTAGAAAGTGTTAGTGGGTTTATACTCCTACACTTGGGACGGAGAATTTGTAAGTATAAAAGTCTCTGTTGAAATAAGAAAGTATAATTGAAATAAGTGATTTAAGCTTATTATATGTCCTGGGTAATGTTAAATTGTGAGTAAAAGTTACTCCTACGCTTGGGACGGAGAATTCTAAGCCTGGGAAAGAAATTGAGTTTGCTGGAAATTTTGACCAGGCGCCCGCCCACTTAGTGACCAAGCGGCCGCCCATTTGGCCAGAAGTTTTGGTTTTAAAAAAGCCTTGGATGAGCGCCCGCCCGGTCCTCCTTGAGTGCCCGCCCGGTCCCCTGTTTCAACTAAA
Source organism: Campanula takesimana (assembly GCA_026119855.1). Taxonomy (NCBI): domain Eukaryota; kingdom Viridiplantae; phylum Streptophyta; class Magnoliopsida; order Asterales; family Campanulaceae; genus Campanula; species Campanula takesimana. The sequence continues at coordinate 142,721 of JAOWBW010000730.1, forward strand.
GTGTTTTAAATCTAAATTAAATTGAAAGCTTATCCCTCCTAAGGCATATAGCCTTAAGATAAGATGTCCTAGCAAGTGTTTTGACACCTTAGGGGTATCAGAAGTGAGCCTTGAACATGATTACTCATTAAATTAAAATGAGAACTTGAGTATAAAAGGAAGAACTCTTCTTTATGTCTTGAAAGTGCTATGAACAAGCACTTATGTGTTATGCTTGTCTTGGAACAATGTTTGTGCACTTTGAGAGCACCAAATTAGTGTCTTGATCTTGAATATCCTATATAGGGGATTAAGAACTTGTAAGTATGAGTGGTATAGCTCATTTACTTAATTTGAACTCGAAGTATTCTTGGTCTAGGTTTAGGATACTGTTGGGTATGCACATTATAAACCACTCCTATTACCTAGATTTGATTGATCCCATAACCTTATTTTACTTTTTATGGACTTTAGGTTTTATTGTAAGAAGTTTTACAAATTCATTAGTTAAGTCCATTTTTAGTTTAGCTAGGCTTAGAAGATCAGCCCCTCAAATTTTGAAGAAATGCTGCTGCTGCTGATATGGTGAAAATGGCTAAGTCTGCCTACCGCAAGGTTTTTGGCGACCGCATGGTTTTTGGCGACCGCATGGTTTTTGACGACTGCATGATTTTGACGACCAAAATCCTTGCTGATTACAAGGTTACCTCAATCTTGTCTGACCGCAGACCAGCTATCACACAACCAAGTGAAGACCAAGAAACGACAAGTTTGATTTAATCCTTGCAAAATTCAAATTTGAATTTGGTCGTTATGTCTGGTACAAGATAGTACATCTTGCCCACTAACTTCTGCAACTACAAGACAAAGATATGAGCTCCAATCAGAATGTGACAGCTCATCATCTTCCAACAGCTATCTCTCTCACCCAAGGCTATAAATAGTCTTTACTTTCTTCATTGAAAGTGTGCTGAGATTCAAAGAGAGAAATTGCTGTCGAAATACTTGGTGATTGAAGATCATACTCAAAGATTTCCAGAATCATTTGAATCTTCAAGCATTCGCCTTCAAAACTTCAAAGATCCCCAGCAAGCCTTCAAGAACTTCAAATCTCAAGCCCAGCAACACTTAAAGATTCATTAGGCTCTCAATCATTTAGATTACATAGAGCTCTTGATTCTTTACACACACACACCCCGATTGATCAATCACATAGATTGCATCATTAGGGATACACTGGTCTAAGTCTAGGATTTGTTCTTCATAGAAAGTAGGTGTTGATTCAATACTTCATCTTTGTATTTTGTACTCAAGAAGAATCAATATAACCTCTATTCAAAATCCAAGACTGACCATCTTGGTAAAGGACGTAGATCTTTTAACAGATCGAACCTTTCCAAATCATTGTGTCATTTACATTCTGCAAATTTACTTTCTGCAATTGTTCTTATTGTTCATATTGACTTTGTTTGTCGTTTAGTGTTTTGATCTTTCCAGATACTCAAACGATTGTGAATTGTGTTTGTTGCTTGCCTATTGCCTAAGTTATTACTTCTGACTACTTATCATTTTGCCAAAACTCTAAGACACAAACTTTCATTTTCAACCTTTCTAGTCAGTAACCTTGCTTACCGCAACTAGCCGACTGCAAGGGTTACCGCAACTTGCTTGCCGCATTTTGCTTACCGCAAATTGAATATTTCAAACCTCTATCTTTGCCGACCACAATATTGCCGACCGCAATATTGCTGACCGCACGTTTTGGTTACCTAGCAGTTTTTAACTTAAAAACAACTCTACTTCGTTTTATCGAAAACTTCCGCTGTGCATTTTACTTTGAACTAGTGGTTTTTACTTGACCATAAAACTCAATAGTAAGCACAAGGTTGAATTTTGAAAAAGGGTTGATAATTTTAAATAGGCTATTCACCCCCCCCCTCTAGCCTCTTTTCATACCCTTGTTGTGTCTTTGGGACCAACAGATACTACCCTAGATGGCCTAGATGAGTGTTGTAGAACACTCTAGTACTGAAAAATAGTCCCTTTATGAACAAATGAAATGTGGACTTGAATCATAATTAAATGATAACTTGTGTATAAGAGTAGTAACTCTTTTATGTGTCTTGAAGTTAATGTTTGTGTACTTTAGGGGCACCAACTAATGTCTTGAGTTTGAATGTCCTAAGAAAAGGATTGGAAATTAATACGTGAAAGATGTATAGTTCATCTTCCTAGCTTGAACTTGAAGTATAAGATAATTAACTCTTGTACATGTTTAACCATCCAAAGAAATGGATTGAGAACTTGGATATAATATGATAAAATCTTGTATATGTCTTGAATGTCTTGAAGCTCTTGAATGTCCTGAATGTCTTGAATGTCTTGAATGTCTTAAGTTGAGATAGTAACTTGAAGTATAAGACTATAAAATCTTGTACATGACTTGAACATCCAAATAATTGAATTAAGAGTTGAATATAAGATTATAAAATCTTGAACGTCCCTTGACACCAATATATGTGTATGGTAATAAACTTGAAAGATCCTTGATGTGTATATGCAAATCTTGCATATAGTTACTTGATAGAATGTGGCTTCTTGATTACTTGATATATGGTATGAATAACCAAAAGAGTTGGGATATGGAACTAGATAGAGAATGATTAACTCTACTAGATACTTGAACTTGATACGTGTATATTGGAAGTGCTATAAATAAGCACTAAAGTGTAAATGATTTAGTTTTTAATCGTGTATATTCTCAATGAAGTATATAAAATATAAAGAAGATATCTTGTCTTGAAATGAGTTCCTAAAGAAAATAAGGACTAGTGTAATATGAAGATCATTCATATGATCGTGAATACTACGATTTAAATTAATAAGAATGGTTATAGAACACAATATGTGTTAGGAAATGTATTCGATTATTAACGATACATATACGTGAAGTATGACTGTGTCTAGGTACAATGTGACCTATTCTTCTACGTGTTTAGAGTCTAAGGTATTGGGCTCTACTTGATAGTAAGGGTATCGTGATAGACACTTTAATGTGTTAAACGTGATATGAATATGTACGTGGAAACTTGGTATGTGACAAAGTGATATACCCTACTACTTGACTGAGGTCTGTTATTAATAGACTCTAACTTGGATTGACCGTGTTATATGGACACTCTACGTGCCATTGTTAGATTGGTTTGTCTTCGCAATGATTGCGTACGTGTACTTGTATTCTCGTGAGCACATGATACATGATTACATGGTGCATATTTTCGTGAGCACATGATACATGATTACATGGTGCATAAAGACTGGTCCACTAATATGGGACTTAGTTCTATTCTCGTAGTTCAAGTAAACATCTACTTGTGCATTCTTGTGTGAGTCCAGCTGGTTCTCCTTGCTTGTTCGGAAATATATAGGTTCACGCTTGTCGTGAGAGCTGGGGCTTAAGTGACAATCGGGTCCCTATGTATTTGCGCTTGACCCCTTACTACAGGCCATAGTAAGGGGATAGCTTCCTTGGTTGGAGCAATAAGCCTGACTTAAGTGAATGCTAAACTCTTGTCTTGAACACCTTGTGGATCTTGTTCTTGTGGATGGCACTGGTTACTAGGTCTTCTTATATACTGCACAGCAGTTTCTTGTTCTTGTTCTTGGTTGTCCTCAGCTAGAAAAGCATCGACAACAAATGGTATTCTTGGGAGGAATAAGGAAGGATTCAGGTAAAAATGCGTGATAGGCCTATGTGCTTCTTGGTGAGTTGGTCTAGCCTCTCACACTACTTGACTGCTTGTTACCTGAAAGTGTGCTGAGATTCAAAGAGAGAAATTGCTGTCGAAATACTTGGTGATTGAAGATCATACTCAAAGATTTCCAGAATCATTTGAATCTTCAAGCATTCGCCTTCAAAACTTCAAAGATCCCCAGCAAGCCTTCAAGAACTTCAAATCTCAAGCCCAGAAACACTTAAAGATTCATTAGGCTCTCAATCATTTAGATTACATAGAGCTCTTGATTCTTTACACACGTACACACCCCGATTGATCAATCACATAGATTGCATCATTAGGGATACACTGGTTTAAGTCTAGGATTTGTTCTTCATAGAAAGTAAGTGTTGATTCAATACTTCATCTTTGTAATTTGTACTCAAGAAGAATCAATATAACCTCTATTCAAAATCCAAGACTGACTATCTTGGTAAAGGACGTAGATCTTTTAACAGATCGAACCTTTCCAAATCATTGTGTCATTTACATTCTGTAAATTTACTTTCTGCAATTGTTCTTATTGTTCATATTGACTTTGTTTGTCGTTTAGTGTTTTGATCTTTCCAGATACTCAAACGATTGTGAATTGTGTTTGTTGCTTGCCTATTTCCTAAGTTATTACTTCTGACTACTTATCATTTTGCCAAAACTCTAAGACACAAACTTTCATTTTCAACCTTTCTAGTCAGTAACCTTGCTTACCGCAACTAGCCGACCGCAAGGGTTACCGCAACTTGCTTGCCGCATTTTGCTTACCGCAAATTGAATCTTTCAAACCTCTATCTTTGCCGACCGCAATATTGCCGACCGCAATATTGCTGACCGCACGTTTTGGTTACCTAGCAGTTTTTAACTTCAAAAACAACTCTACTTCGTTTTATCGAAAACTTCCGCTGTGCATTTTACTTTGAACTAGTGGTTTTTACTTGACCATAAAACTCAATAGTAAGCACAAGGTTGAATTTTGAAAAAGGGTTGATAATTTTAAATAGGCTATTCACCCCCCCCCCCTTTAGCCTCTTTTCATACCCTTGTTGTGTCTTTGGGACCAACAAGTGGTATCAGAGCAAACACCTTTATAAAACTTCTGTTTTTCAAGCTTAACAGCTTGGGTGCCGATTCAAAATGGCAAGTCAGAAAACTATGGCAACGGTTAACTTCACTCACGTTCCAGCGTTCGACGAAGACAACTTTGACGTATGGAAGCACAGCATTCTAACTCAGTTCTACTCCATGGACGAGCAACTTGGTGATTGTCTTACCATTGGACCATACTTCCCAATGAAAGCTAATCCGGATCCAGAAACCAATGATACCATACCGACAATCAAGAAACCAAAAGCTGAATGGACCGATGAAGAGAAAAGACTAGTTGGAATGGATGTGAAAGCAAAAAGTATACTCATGAGTACTTTAAATACGTCTCAGCGTCGACAAATCATGGTATGTGCTACAGCAAAAGATCTTTGGGATGCAATTGAAGATTACATCGAAGGAGATCAAGCGTGCAAGGAAAGCAAAAGATTTGCAATTCAAAGACGTTTCAACAACTTCGCTAAGATCCCCGGTGAATCACTAAGAGCCACTCACGATCGTTATTATGAGATTGTAAGTACATATACAGCACTTGGAAAGAAGCTTACCAAGAAAGAAATCAATGTCAATTTTCTTGCTGCTCTTGGTTCTCAATATCATCACAAAGGAAATACTCTTGAATATACCAAGCTTCTAGATGATATGTCTCTCAGAAGCCTCTACGCCAATCTCAAAGTTTTTGACACCAAGCTCCACAACATTGAAGAGATGGAAGGAAAAACTAAGAGTTTGTCGTTGGTCGGTAAAAAGGAAGAAGTGATCGAAGAAGAAGATCCAAAAATCTCCACATCTGAGTTACTAGATATGGACGACGACGACTTTGCTATGTTCGTGAAAAGATTTCAAAAATTCAGAAAGTCAGCAAGGCCCGGATCATCAAGCAAAGCTCCTGCAAGGTTTTCAAGGAGCAGCTCAACAAGTAAGAAAGAGTACTCTAACTTCTCCAAGAAGAAAGAGGATCTCGTTTGTTTTAATTGCAGGAAACCCGGTCATTTCGCATCAGAATGTCCAATTCCCAAATTCGAGTACATGAAGAAGAAAAGCAACTTCACTCCTAGATACTCAAAGCAAAAGGGAATGGTCGCTGAAGAGGACTCTGCCACAAAAGAGTTAGCTACCTGGATAGAGTCAGACTCTGATGAAAGCGACGAGGATTCTGAAGAAGGTCACATTTGTTTGGTCGTTCATTCCGATGATGAGGATGAAAATAAAAATCGTCGCTCACCAAATGCAAAACCTAAACGGATAAGCTATACAGCTGATGAACTTGCTGAAAAGGGATTCCTAACTCCAGTTCAAAGGAATGGCGATCTTCTATTTTCAAGATGTGATGTAAGTGCAGCAAAGAAGGCTCAATACAATCCCAAAGTGAAGGAAGTTCTGCTTACCACTCTACAAGTCAAGTTTGACATTTCTCCCGACGAACAAGAAAAGATGTTTATGAAAGCTGAACAGGTAATTAGTAAGTTTTCTGGCATGAAGGAAGCTTTAGCACTTTCAACTGAAGAGATTTCCCAGCTTAAGACGGAGAAAACTCTACTAAGATCTGAACTCACCCTCCTTAAGGAGCAGATCAAGAGCATGACTCCTCTTACTGATCGAAACCGTTTCTTAGAAGAACAAAATGTCATATTTAAAGTTAAAAACGATGAATTGGTTGCTGAGATAAATGACCTCAAACGGATCACTAATGAGTGGACCAATTCTCGTGTCACTATGGAACAAATACTAGAATCCCAAAAGTCTAGTGGTGATAAAGAAGGCTTGGGATTCCAAACTAGTGACAACTTTAAATGTGCATCTTGTTGTGAAAGAGATGAGAAATTTACCCAGCAAACTTTGGAAGAGTTGAAGGCTAAACATCATGTTTCAAAGGGTGTAGGACAAGAACCAAAGAAGAAACTAGTGTTCAATTATGTCTATCCTAAGAAGCAAACTGGCAAGGCAAAGTTGAAAGGTATTGCCATGGATGAACCTGCTGCTGCGGCAAGCACCAGCAAGGTCGCTGAATCTTCTTACCGCACTCACTTACCGCACGGTCAGTCGACCGCATCTAGGAAGTTGGCTACCGCAAGGAAACCAACGACCGCGGGTAGTGGTAAGGCGGCAAAGTTCAAGTGGATGAATTTTGTAAAGGCGACCTCATCCATACCAGTAAATGATGTTGTGCTGAAAACTTCAACGAAGTTTGTTAACCCTCAGTTGGGTGGCTTCCACCATTGTTCTGTGTGTGATGATTATGGTCATAAGGCTGCTGAATGTCTTTTAAGATTCACACCAAATCCCAGAAGGTCTAAACCCCCTTCTGTGAGGCAAGTGTGGGTCGTCAAAAGCTGCTAATCTTTAGGACCCAAAATAATAAAGGGGACCTCGATCTTAAATGTTTATTTTGTAGGTCCTCTGTCTTATGGCTGGTCACTCCGATGATGTTACAAGTTTATGGTATCTCGACAGTGGATGCTCAAGGCATATGACTGGAGATATCAACCTTTTGGAAAGTGTCCGTAATGAAAAAGGTCCAACAGTTACTTTTGGCGACAACAGCAAAGGAAAGACCATCGGTTATGGAGTCATCAGAAAAGGAAAAATAACAATCCAAGATGTTTCTCTAGTTACCGGTCTAAAACACAATCTTCTCTCAATCTCACAATTTTGCGACAAAGGATTGCAATGCCACTTCACTTCAAATCATTGTCTTATCAAGGATGGCAACTCCGGCGTCACTTTGCTCAAAGGGATTCGTAAGAAAAATGTTTACATTGTTGACTTTAATTCTACTTGTATTTCTTCTAATCTCTGTTTTGTAGCAAAGAATGTTAGCGAAAATAGTTGGCTTTGGCATAAACGACTTAGTCACTTGAACTTCAAGTATCTCTCCAAGATTGGTAGAGATAACTTGGTTCGTGGTTTACCCAAGGTAGCTGATCACCACGATGAAAAGTGCTCAGCATGTCAACTAGGCAAACAACCAAAATCGTCTTTCTCCAGCAAGACGACTCCGTCAACTTCAAGATGTTTGCAGCTGCTACATATGGATTTATTTGGACCTGTCACTACCGCAAGTATTGGAGGCAATAGATATACATTGGTTGTGGTTGACGATTATTCAAGATATACGTGGGTCGAAATGATGATCTCCAAAGACGATTGTTATGACATTTTGACCGCACTCTTAAGACAGCTCCAAACCCAAAAAGAAGACGACGTCATCAGTGTTCGATCCGACCACGGAACAGAATTCAAAAACAACGGCGTCGCTCAATACTGTGACGACCATGGTATTGACCACAACTTTTCAGCTGCTGGAGTTCCACAACAGAATGGTGTTGTGGAAAGAAAGAACAGAACGTTGATTGAGGCAGGAAAAACGATGATCGCTGAATCGAAGCTACCTCAATATTTTTGGGCTGAAGCAGTCAACACAGCTTGCTTCACTCAAAATCGATCCCTCATCAACAAGACCTACAACAAGACTCCTTATGAACTTTGGAGAGGAAGAACCCCCAACATTGCCTACTTCAAGATATTCGGTTGCAAATGTTACATTCTCTACAACGGTAAAGAACATCGAGGTAAATTTGCTCCTAAGGCTGATGAAGGTATATTTGTTGGGTATGCTAAACACTCAAAAGATTTTCGTGTATTTAATAAAACCACTCTTAAGATAGTTGAATCTGTCCATGTTACTTTTGATGAACATTCTCTCCTTGAGCCACATATGGCTCTAAATGTTGCTGATGATTTTGTTGAGTTTAATGAGACAGGTTCAAGTCGACCACAAAATCAGTCAACTCAAGGAAATCCTTCTACCTCAACTACTCCTCCACCTACCTCATATGAAGCACCAGAAGCTACCGCATCTGCTGCTACCCCAAATGGAGTTGAAGTTGAGACACCCATCAATGTTGAAGAACCTATCCCTCAACTTACCTATGATTGGGATGGCACAAATGATGTACCGCTCGAAGATTTTCAACAACCATCAACTCAACCCGACCTACCACATGAAGTGCGCGAGGTCAGAGATCACCCAATTCAAAATATCATTGGTGACCTACACTCCGGTGTTCGAACAAGACGATCAAATTATGATTCACTTACCGCATTCATATCTCAAGTTGAACAAAAAAAAGTTGATGAAGCACTCCTAGACTCAAGTTGGGTTGTTGCTATGCAAGAAGAGCTCAACCAATTTGAAAGATGTAAAGTTTGGAATTTAGTTCCAAGACCAAAGGATCAAGGAGTGATTGGTACAAAGTGGGTGTTTAGAAATAAGATGGATGAGAATGGGAACATCACAAGAAACAAAGCTCGATTGGTTGCACAAGGATATAGACAAGAAGAAGGCATTGATTACGACAAAACTTTTGCCCCCGTTGCACGACTTGAAGCTATAAGGATATTTTTAGCTTATGCCTCTTACAAGAGATTCAAGCTTTATCAAATGGATGTGAAGAGTGCATTTCTCAACGGTGAACTTCAAGAAACTGTCTATGTCGCTCAACCGCCTAGATTTGAAGATCTCAAATTTCCACATCATGTCTACAAACTTCAAAAGGCTTTGTATGGACTCAAACAAGCTCCACGAGCATGGTATGATACTCTATCAAAATTTCTTCTAGAAAAAGGTTTTAAGCGTGGTAAGATCGACACAACTTTATTTATTGCAAAATATCATGATCATACTTTACTTGTTCAAATTTACGTCGATGATATTATTTTTGGTTCTACTAATGAATTGTTGTGTAAGCGATTTGAAAAGTTAATGAAAAGCAAATTTGAGATGAGCATGATGGGAGAATTGACATTCTTCCTCGGACTTCAAATTAAACAATGTGCTGAAGGCATCTTCCTCAACCAAGCAAAGTACACAAAAGATCTTATCAAGAAATTTGGACTTGAAAATGCAAAAGCATACGACACTCCTATGGCTACCGGCAATAAGCTCGACAAAGACTTAAAAGGTAAAAAGGTTGATCAAACCTTGTATCGAGGTATGATTGGCTCTCTTCTCTACTTAACTGCTAGTAGGCCCGATATCATGTTTAGTGTTTGTGTTTGTGCTCGCTATCAAGCGGATCCTCGAGAAGCACATCTTATTGCTGTAAAACGTATTATTCGTTATTTATCTGGAACTATTAACCTTGGACTTTGGTATTCCAAAGATTCGAATTTCGATCTTATAGGTTACTCAGATGCAGATTATGCAGCATGTACCATTGACAGGAAAAGCACAAGTGGAACTTGTCATTTCCTAGGAAATCGACTCGTTTCATGGGCTAGCAAGAAACAAGCATCAGTTTCTGTATCTACCACAGAAGCTGAATATATAGCTAATGGAAGCTGCTGCTGCCAAGTGCTCTGGATGAAACAACAATTGGTCGACTACGGAATCAAAGAAGAAAATTGTCCAATTTATTGTGACAATACATCTACCATTGCTGTGTCCAACAATCCTGTGATGCATTCAAAGACCAAACATATTGATATCAAATACCATTTTCTCAAAGATCATGTCGAGAAAGGTAACATTCATCTAGAGTATGTGAGTACTGACAATCAAATTGCAGACATTCTCACCAAGGCTCTAGACTCCAAGAGATTTAGGTTTCTCAGAGGAGAAATGGGTATGCTAGAAATTTAAATATCTTGTCCTTATATCTTTCTATATTAGTGTTTTGGTTTCTCCAAGTTTTTCAAATAAGTAGGTTACAAGTCAGCAACAACCATGTCGACTGCATGAATGACGACCTCATCTTAGTACTTCATTACTCAGTCGACCGCATGCCTTACCTCACTATGTCATTGACCGCATGATTGTCGACCGCAAGAATCAAAATCCTCTTCTCTTGCCCACTGCATGGTCATTGACCACCAAATATCGACCGGATATTGTCGACCGTAAAGTCATCCATCTTCGACCACTCTTTTTACGGTAACACTCCATCACTTACCGCACTCATGGACTCCAGGTAAGTGTTCTAACCTTAGAGATATTTAGTAGTGACGTTATGACTTCAAGGGCATTAAGGTAATTTTCATTATTCCCTCGCTTTTATTTATTTCAAATCTTTATAATATTTTTGCTCCGCCGTCATTGGCTCTCATTTGAAAACAAAAAGGACTCTTTTATCTGTCATATCTAATTTGCAGAGGTAACCCCCCACTTTTCCACCTCTCCACATCCCCATAACCGCCTATATACCCCTTTCCACTTAAACCATTTCCACTCTCTCTGCTCCACTCTCTCTCTAACTCTCTCTCTCTACATTCTCTCTCTCTAAATTCTCTCTAAGTCTGACTCTCTCTCTATATCTCTCTCTATAAATTCATGGCTAGAGTTGATAAAACTCACAAGAAATCATCCTCTCTCCATCCCTCACCTTATCAATCGCGAATGGTATGATTTCGGTTCTTAAATCTCTTAATTTTTGATGAAATTTTTGAATTTTTGCTATTTTAAATGGGTTTCTCAAAAACTTTTCATATTCTTCCCATTGTTGATTTTGATGATTTCCATGCTTGTATGTTGCTTGATTCTTGTTATAGTATACCACTCTACATCTCAATATGTGTTCTGTTTAGATTTCATAGCTTTATTTGAGATATTTTTTTAACTGGGTTTTCGTATCTCACCCCCCTTTTCTGTTTCTCTTTAATTTCGTGTACCTTGGATGTTTCTTTTCTTGAAATTAATGTCTTATTCTTGTTTAATCGGATTTTTCGAAGCAATATACATAATTTATTTTTGATTTTCGGCACTGTTTTGGATTTTCTGGGTTTGCTACAGTGTTATTCATCGTGTTCATGCGAGTGTTCTTCGTGTTCTTGAATAAAACCTTTTTGATCCGTTTTCCTTGGTCACACACACTAGATAGGTGTTTGTGCGTGTTTTGGATTCTCTGAATCTCATTCTTTCAAATTTCATTGTGTGTGATTTCTTTGTTAAGTAAGTCGACCGCATGGTCTCCTTACCGCATGATTGTTATCACTTACCAATTGCCTGTATCATGCTTGCTGTTACATACTTACCGTGTTATGATTACCGCGCATCCTTGCCGCATCTATTTCAACTTGAATCTTACCATTAGTCACTTGCCGCAACATCTAGCAAGTGACCGCATCTTTGTTTTGTTGTTCTAACTTTCCAAAATTTTTTTCAGAATACTAAACACTTCTTACCGGGCGTTCTTATGGACCTCGAAGATTTAAAAGAAGATGTAATTGGCAGAAATCTGATTAAGATATTTGACAAGACGGGGTTGCTGCCATTCTTTACCTTCGATCAGGACTTCCATGTCCCTGCCCTCGTCGATCAATTCTTTGCGACCGCTACAGAAGAGACCGGTCGAAGTGCATCCGGCAAGATGGTAAAATTTATCCATGCTGAAATTGAGGGAATTGAGATGTCATTGGATGTCGTCAACATTAGTGAGGTTCTTGGGATCAAGAAAAAGGCTGGTGTTACTTATTCCACGACCGTCGCTGACGACGAATTGAAAGCTCTTGCTAAACGGTTGGTTGGACACAATCATGTAACTAAGGTACCCAGGAAGGAATTTGATGAAGTATTGTACCATAGTAGCCATCTGGTTGGGCATTCCATCAATTGCAAGACAGGTAATCAAGCAAACCTCAACACCACTCAATGGGTTCTTTCTGCCGCAATCTACCTTTGCAAAGACATTGACTGGTGTCAAATTATCTACGATGCTTTGATTGCAAACATTGCCGCATACAATAACGCCAACGAAAAGGGAACCATCAAATACCGTACTCACACTCGTTTCATTACCTTCCTCATGACCTGTAACGCCCATCCTTAATCTCGTTAAATATTTGACTTATTTGTTAAAATTTTGACTTGCTTGTTAAATTCTTGGCTAGCATATTTATATGCTATTTTATTTGAGTTAATTATTTAACTGCGTTAGAAAGTTAAGGTGGTTAAATGTCAAAGTTGAAAGTTTAGGGGCCTTTTTGTCAAAGTTAGAACTTGAGGGGCCTAGTCGCAATTCTTGGAATCTTGCAAGTATATCTTGTTGTTGCTTTCACTGAGAAAGCAAATTCTCAGTTTCTTCTCGTTCTTTCCTCTGTTCCATAGAAGGGAGTTCAGTTTTACCCTATTCTCGACTCCTCGAGCTTAATTATCTCTCTGTTCGTGATTCCGGTCCCGGATAAATATTCGTGGCGTTGAATAGAGCGTTCCAGACCGATCAGAAATTAATTTGGGTCAACTTGATTTCGGACTAGGTAAGTTATTAGCTCCCCCTTACTTGTAATAACATGCATATATGTTATTCCCGATATTTGTTCTGGTTAAAATTGTGTTTTGAGCAATTTTTGTGATACTTGTAAATTTGGGACGAAGGGAGTATTCGTATGATAAATATGAAGGAATAGCTTGCACCTGGGAAAAGAAACTTGAAAAAGTATTGAAAAATTATACTCCTATTCGTGAGACGGTAAAATAGTAACTTGATTTAAATATTATTAGAAAAATTGTATCATTATTTGTGGTACGGGGAAATGAATGGAAGTATCCCTAAATGTTTATAGTAGTATATTATAAATTGTACTTATACTTTTGGGGACGGAGAAATATTAAATTGGAATAAAAGGAAATTGTCCTATTATTTATGGGACGGTAAAAGAAATGAATTGGGCTTGAAATAGGAGTTCTAAACTTGTTAGTATACTCTTGAGAATGTTAGGAGTGTTAGTTAAATGTTACTCCTACGTGTGGGACGGAGAATTAATGAAACTTGAATTCAGGGGAAAAGGGCCAAAATTTGTACCGCACGGTCGTGCGCCTTTATTTGGCCCGGTCGTGCCAAAATGTTACCTTTAGGCAAATTCCCTCGTCAGTGATAGCACGGTCGTGCCAAATTGTAGAGCACGGTCGTGCCAGGGCTGAGCACGGTCATGTGCCTTTATTGGGCACGGTCGTGCCGAAAATGAATTTTGTATGAAAATCCCTCGGCAGTGTTAGCACGGTCGTGCCAATTTCTAGAGCACGGTCGTGCCAAGTGAAAATTCTGATTTGTTTTCTTGAATTGTTTCCTCCATAACTTTCTATAGGAGAGTCGGAATCAAGATCCGAAAGAAGCTGAATAAGCTAGACATAGAGAACTATTCAAAGCACACTTTAACTACCTAATGAGATTTTGGGTGTTTGTCTAGGGCACCTAGATAGGTGTTTTGAGACATTGAATTGATTAAGTACAAGAATAAGAACTCTTTTATATGTCTTGAAAGTGCTATGAACAAGCACTTATGTGTTATGCTTGTCTTGAAGCTAAGGATTGTGCACCTTAGGGGTATAAAACAATGTTTTGAACGTGAACATCCTAAGAATAGGATTTAGAATTGGTAAGAGTAAAGTGTATAACTCTTATACATGATTGAATGTCCCAAAGATTAAGTATAAGACAATAAAATCTTGTACATGACTTGAACATCCAAAGAAAAAGGGATTAAAACATGAATATAAGATTAATAAATCTTGTATATGCCTTGACACCAATATATGGGTAAGGTGTAAACTCGAAAGTGCTCAGAATAAGCATTAACGTGAATAAGAAATATTCTTGACTTGTATGTGCAATCATCGCACATAGTTGCTTGATAACAATGTGACTTCTTGATTTCTTGAAGCTTGTTTCCCGTTGAGCTAGTCCATGAATATTGGATTAGTCTCCCCTCTCGTAGCTAAAGTTTGTGTACCTAAAGGACACCAACTAATGTCTTGAGCTTGAATATCCTAGGAATAGGATCGTGAACTTGATTGGGAGATGTATAGCTCATCTTCTTAATTAAAACGTGAATATAAGATGAGTAAATATTGTACTTGTCTTAAATAACCAAAGAGTTAGATTGATAACTTAAGTATAAGTTAATTAACTCTTGTACATGTTTAACCATCTAAGAAAATGGATTGAGAACTTGGATACAAGATGATAAAATCTGGTAAAAGTCTTGACTGTCTTGATTGTCTTGAATGTCTTGAAACCATTACATGAATATGGTAATAACTGGAAAGATTCTTGATGTGTATATGCAAATCTTGCATATATTTACTTGATAAAATGTTACTTCTTGATTACTTGGTACATGGCTTGAATAACCAAAGAATTGGGTTATGAAACTAGTTAGAGAATGATTAACTCTACTACATACTTGAACTTGATACGTGTGTATTGTAAGTGTTATGAACAAACACTAAAGTACTAGTGATTGGTTTTAATCGTGTATATACTCAATGAATTATATAAAGCATAAAGAATAATTACAGAACACAATATGTGTTAGAAAATGTATTCGATTATTAACGATGCATATACGTGAAGTGTGACTGTGTCTAGGTACAATGTGACCTATTCTACTACGTGTTTAGAATCTAAGGTATTGGGCTCTACTTGATAGTAAGGGTATCGTGATAGACACTTTAATGTGTTAAACGTGATATGAATATGTACGTGCAAACTTGGCATGTGACAAGTGATATACCCTACTACTTGACTGAAGTCTGTTATAAATGGACTCTTACTTGGATTGATCGTGTTACATGGACACTTACGTGCCATAGTTGAACTTGATTGGTATTCGCAATAATTGCATACGTGTACTTATATTCTCGTGAGCACATGATACATTACTACATGGTGCATATTCTCGTGAGCACATGATACATTACTACATGGTGCATATTCTCGTGAGCACATGATACATGATTACATGGTGCATAAAGACTGGTCCACTATTATGGGACTTAGTTCTATTCCCGTAGTTCAAGTAAATATCTACTTGTACCTTCTTGTGTGAGTCCAGCTGGTTCTCCTTGCTTGTTCGAAAATATATAGGTTCACGCTGTCGCGAGAGCTGGGGTTTAAGTGACAATCGGGTCCCTATTTATTTCCGCCCGACCCCTTACTACCGGCCATAGTAAGGGCATAGCTTCCTTGGTTGGAGCAATAAGCCTGACCTAAGTGAATGCTAACTCCCGTCTTGTTCACCACGTGGATTTTGTATCTTGTGGATGACACTGGTTACCAGGTCTTCTTATATACTGCACAACAGTCTCTTGTTCCTGTTCTTGGTTGTCCTCAGCTAGAAAAGCATCGACAACAAATGGTATTCTTGGGAGAAATAAGGAAGGATTCAGGTACAATGCGTGATAGGCCTATATGCATCTTGGTGAGCTGGTTTAGCCTCTCACACTACTTGACTACTTGTTACCTGAACCTTTCTTGAGCTTGATTACTTGTTGAGTTGGCTTAGCCTCTCCTATACTTGTTACTTGATGATACTTGATATATGATTACTTGAGTATCTACTTGTATTGCATGATAACATGACATATAGTTGCATGTTAATAGCTTACTGAGATTTATCTCACCCTTTATTTGTTTAATTGTTTCCCCCCCCAGGAAAGCAGGGATAGTACGCAGTGAGGCTCGACTTAGCTGGGAATTTACTCAGCAGGATATTCTTGTTCGAAGTTAGTGTCCTTTTATATTTTGGTAAGGACGATCTTGTATGAGTTAATTAAACTCTGGGCTTGTATTGGGGTAGTATTTGTTGTCCCTAGACAGTTCTTGATGCCAACTTATTTGCTAGGCATGTCTTCCGCTGTATGTAACCATTTTGGTTTTAATTTTCTTGGTCTAGAACTGGTGTGAGCTATCTTAGCTCCCTACTCTTGAGTATATATATCATGTCAGTTTTGTTTTTAACAGGTATTGTTCCTGTTTCCCGTTAGTTTCTTGATTCTTGGTAGTTACGCGCACCAGGTTCGAGGTTCTATTAGGGAATCCCGGGACTTGGGGCGTGTCATGACCCACATAAAAGAGCTTCGAAAATTTATGTCCAAAAATCGTGAACTTCTCCTCACCATTTCCAAAAGCAAACTCTTTACCCGATCCACCATGAAAGCAAACTTTCGTGTTCGTTTTGGAACCAGACTTTACAAGATCTATCTTGCAAAAGACCCTCATGAACCCTATGAGTCTCCCTCCAAACACAAGTCTTCTCAGCTTGCCGCAAGTGACGAAGACGATGATGATGATGAAGAAGAATATCTCCCTGCCGCCCCAGTCAAAGGAAAAGGCAAGGGTATTGCTGTTGAGCCTACCGCAAAGAAATCGTCGGTTGCTACAGGTATCAAATTCAAGGAACCGACCGCCAAGTCTACTTACTCCACTTCCCCTCCTCGCAAGTCGACCGCATCATTAAAGTCACTTGCCGCACCATCTCTCAAACCCTCAAAGACTCCTTCGACCGCAACAGTTCAGGGGGAGAAAAAGAGAATTCACTCCCTCAGTCCGGTCAAGGTTGTCAAGAAAGCAAAGGTTGCTGCATCTCCAGTCTTTACTCCAACTGGGTCTCCTCCTCTTACCACTGCAGATGTAGTTGATGTTGATCCTACATTGAAAAAGGTTGCACGACAAGTCTACTCTCTAAGGGATGAATCAGATAGTGAGGAAACTGAAGATGAAGTTTCAAGTGGTTCAAAAGTTGAAATTGTTGGAAGTGGTGAAGAAGGTGATAACATTGCTGGTGATAAACAAGTTGCTGTTGATAGTGAACAAGGTGATAGTGATGAGAAGGACAGGGATATCAATGTTGATAGCCCCACTTTTGACCGTCCTGATGCTGCCGCTCAGAAAGGAAGAACGGTCGCTGACGTCGACCGCACTGAGCTGCCCATTGACGTCGACCGTCCTGTTGACCGCACACCAGTTGCCTCTCCTACTCATTCTCCTGTTCCAACCCCTCCTTCTCCGGTCAAAAACGTTGACATTCCGGTGACCGCATGACAAGTTGCCGCCCTCCTTACCGCTGTTCAATCCTTGACCAAAATTCAGTCTGATAACCAAACAGCCATTGCTCAGCTGACCGCAGAGGTTGTTGATTTGAAATCCTCTCAAGCCACTCTTCAGCTAGAGTTGCACTCCCTACCCTCCAAAATGATTGATACCATTAAGGGGGAGACAGTGGCTATAACAAAGACTGTTAAGGATGTAGTTCTTGGAAAAACCAGTTCGAGTTCTGCTACCGCACAACCCATTCCGACCGCTTCAACATCAACAGTACTGTCAACTGATCTCTTGGTTACTCCTCGATTCATGAAGGAGGCTCTGACCATTCAGACAAATGCTCTTAACCGTGGACTCTCTCGTGAGGTCGTTGATGCCTCTATTGAAATTTCCAAACAGCTGGATTTGGTTAAAACTGACTTGACTCATGAACTGAAGAAAATCAAATTCAGTTTGGAAAACAGTGTTGATGTTGCTATCAAGGCATCCCTTGAAGCCCTTACTGAAAATCAAGCAAAGAAGCTTGAAGCAATCAAGGCCGCTTATGCAACTCTGAAAACTCCACTTGAATATCAGGGCACCAGAATTGAGGAACTGACCAACACGGTCGTTGGTTCGTTTCAGGTCATTGAAAAGAAATTGGAGTCTTTAAAAGAATCTGTTCAGAGATCGGCTGGAAGTGCAGTCACTGAAGGATCCATCCAGGTTGCTGATGCCGGTCACGGTAATGTCCATTCACAGGCAGAAAATGATGAAGGCAATAGCATCGATTTCCCGACCGTGAACAGCTTTGACTACATGCTTGCCAATGCATTCACTTGCCCCATTATTCCTGAGTTTGAAGATGAAGTCAAGATCCCTGGTCTGAATATGTGAGCTGACCGCACCCCCCGACCGCATCTCTCTACCGCCCTTCTGACCGCACTATTTTATGTTACCGTTGTGTTTTTGATTAGGCTGGTTGCCTCAAACAATTTTCATTTTCTGTTTAACTTTTTTGGGCTTGTAACACAACATTTATTCTCTCTTTTGGATTCGTACTCTTACGCTTCAATGCCTTATTAATTCAGAGTACTTGCTATGATTGTGTTGTTTGATGCTATTCATTTCCCTCATATATAATCTCTTTGAATTGCATCAAAAATATTTCTATCTTCTAGGATTAGTCTTTTATTTTATTCTTTAGGATGATAGAAATCTATAACATTGACTTACTGTGTGTGCATTGACTTGGGGCATGAACTTAATAAAATTAATCTCTTGAAACATGTTATTACCAAGTACAATGAATTAGTCTTTGTTATAGTAGGTAATGGTCTCAATCAAGTAGGGGGAGATTGTTGGGTATGCACATTATAAACCACTCCTATTACCTAGATTTGATTGATCCCATAACCTTATTTTACTTTTTATGGACTTTAGGTTTTATTGTAAGAAGTTTTACAACTTCATTAGTTAAGTCCATTTTTAGTTTAGCTAGGCTTAGAAGATCAGTCCCTCAAATTTTGAAGAAATGCTGCTGCTGCTGATATGGTGAAAATGGCTAAGTCTGCCTACCGCAAGGTTTTTGGCGACCGCATGGTTTTTGGCGACCGCATGGTTTTTGACGACCGCATGATTTTGACGACCAAAATCCTTGCTGATTACAAGGTTACCTCAATCTTGTCTGACCGCAGACCAGCTATCACACAACCAAGTGAAGACCAAGAAACGACAAGTTTGATTTAATCCTTGCAAAATTCAAATTTGAATTTGGTCGTTATGTCTGGTACAAGATAGTACATCTTGCCCACTAACTTCTGCAACTACAAGACAAAGATATGAGCTCCAATCAGAATGTGACAGCTCATCATCTTCCAACAGCTATCTCTCTCACCCAAGGCTATAAATAGTCTTTACTTTCTTCATTGAAAGTGTGCTGAGATTCAAAGAGAGAAATTGCTGTCGAAATACTTGGTGATTGAAGATCATACTCAAAGATTTCCAGAATCATTTGAATCTTCAAGCATTCGCCTTCAAAACTTCAAAGATCCCCAGCAAGCCTTCAAGAACTTCAAATCTCAAGCCCAGCAACACTTAAAGATTCATTAGGCTCTCAATCATTTAGATTACATAGAGCTCTTGATTCTTTACACACACACACCCCGATTGATCAATCACATAGATTGCATCATTAGGGATACACTGGTCTAAGTCTAGGATTTGTTCTTCATAGAAAGTAGGTGTTGATTCAATACTTCATCTTTGTATTTTGTACTCAAGAAGAATCAATATAACCTCTATTCAAAATCCAAGACTGACCATCTTGGTAAAGGACGTAGATCTTTTAACAGATCGAACCTTTCCAAATCATTGTGTCATTTACATTCTGCAAATTTACTTTCTGCAATTGTTCTTATTGTTCATATTGACTTTGTTTGTCGTTTAGTGTTTTGATCTTTCCAGATACTCAAACGATTGTGAATTGTGTTTGTTGCTTGCCTATTGCCTAAGTTATTACTTCTGACTACTTATCATTTTGCCAAAACTCTAAGACACAAACTTTCATTTTCAACCTTTCTAGTCAGTAACCTTGCTTACCGCAACTAGCCGACTGCAAGGGTTACCGCAACTTGCTTGCCGCATTTTGCTTACCGCAAATTGAATATTTCAAACCTCTATCTTTGCCGACCACAATATTGCCGACCGCAATATTGCTGACCGCACGTTTTGGTTACCTAGCAGTTTTTAACTTAAAAAACAACTCTACTTCGTTTTATCGAAAACTTCCGCTGTGCATTTTACTTTGAACTAGTGGTTTTTACTTGACCATAAAACTCAATAGTAAGCACAAGGTTGAATTTTGAAAAAGGGTTGATAATTTTAAATAGGCTATTCACCCCCCCCCCCCTCTAGCCTCTTTTCATACCCTTGTTGTGTCTTTGGGACCAACAGATACTACCCTAGATGGCCTAGATGAGTGTTGTAGAACACTCTAGTACTGAAAAATAGTCCCTTTATGAACAAATGAAATGTGGACTTGAATCATAATTAAATGATAACTTGTGTATAAGAGTAGTAACTCTTTTATGTGTCTTGAAGTTAATGTTTGTGTACTTTAGGGGCACCAACTAATGTCTTGAGTTTGAATGTCCTAAGAAAAGGATTGGAAATTAATACGTGAAAGATGTATAGTTCATCTTCCTAGCTTGAACTTGAAGTATAAGATAATTAACTCTTGTACATGTTTAACCATCCAAAGAAATGGATTGAGAACTTGGATATAATATGATAAAATCTTGTATATGTCTTGAATGTCTTGAAGCTCTTGAATGTCCTGAATGTCTTGAATGTCTTGAATGTCTTAAGTTGAGATAGTAACTTGAAGTATAAGACTATAAAATCTGTACATGACTTGAACATCCAAATAATTGAATTAAGAGTTGAATATAAGATTATAAAATCTTGAACGTCCCTTGACACCAATATATGTGTATGGTAATAAACTTGAAAGATCCTTGATGTGTATATGCAAATCTTGCATATAGTTACTTGATAGAATGTGGCTTCTTGATTACTTGATATATGGTATGAATAACCAAAAGAGTTGGATATGGAACTAGATAGAGAATGATTAACTCTACTAGATACTTGAACTTGATACGTGTATATTGGAAGTGCTATAAATAAGCACTAAAGTGTAAATGATTTAGTTTTTAATCGTGTATATTCTCAATGAAGTATATAAAATATAAAGAAGATATCTTGTCTTGAAATGAGTTCCTAAAGAAAATAAGGACTAGTGTAATATGAAGATCATTCATATGATCGTGAATACTACGATTTAAATTAATAAGAATGGTTATAGAACACAATATGTTTAGGAAATGTATTCGATTATTAACGATACATATACGTGAAGTATGACTGTGTCTAGGTACAATGTGACCTATTCTTCTACGTGTTTAGAGTCTAAGGTATTGGGCTCTACTTGATAGTAAGGGTATCGTGATAGACACTTTAATGTGTTAAACGTGATATGAATATGTACGTGGAAACTTGGTATGTGACAAAGTGATATACCCTACTACTTGACTGAGGTCTGTTATTAATAGACTCTAACTTGGATTGACCGTGTTATATGGACACTCTACGTGCCATTGTTAGATTGGTTTGTCTTCGCAATGATGCGTACGTGTACTTGTATTCTCGTGAGCACATGATACATGATTACATGGTGCATATTTTCGTGAGCACATGATACATGATTACATGGTGCATAAAGACTGGTCCACTAATATGGGACTTAGTTCTATTCTCGTAGTTCAAGTAAACATCTACTTGTGCATTCTTGTGTGAGTCCAGCTGGTTCTCCTTGCTTGTTCGGAAATATATAGGTTCACGCTTGTCGCGAGAGCTGGGGCTTAAGTGACAATCGGGTCCCTATGTATTTGCGCTTGACCCCTTACTACAGGCCATAGTAAGGGGATAGCTTCCTTGGTTGGAGCAATAAGCCTGACTTAAGTGAATGCTAAACTCTTGTCTTGAACACCTTGTGGATCTTGTTCTTGTGGATGGCACTGGTTACTAGGTCTTCTTATATACTGCACAGCAGTTTCTTGTTCTTGTTCTTGGTTGTCCTCAGCTAGAAAAGCATCGACAACAAATGGTATTCTTGGGAGGAATAAGGAAGGATTCAGGTAAAAATGCGTGATAGGCCTATGTGCTTCTTGGTGAGTTGGTCTAGCCTCTCACACTACTTGACTGCTTGTTACCTGAACCTTTCTTGAGCTTGATTACTTGTTGGGTTGGCTTAGCCTCTCCTATACTTGTTACATGATAATACTTGATATATGTTTAGTTGAGTATCTACTTGTATTGCATGATAACATGACATATAGTTGCATGTTAATAGCTTACTGAGATTTATCTCACCCTTTATTTGTTTAATTTTTCCCCCCAGGAAAGCAGGGGATAGTACGCAGTGAGGCTCGACTTAGCTGAGAACTTACTCAGCAGGATATTCTTGTTCGAAGTTAGTGTCCTTTTATATTTTGGTAAGGACGATCTTGTATGAGTTAATAAACTCTGGGCTTGTATTGGGGTAGTATTTGTTGTCCCTAGACAGTTCTTGATGCCAGCTTATTTGCTAGGCATGTCTTCCGCTGTATGTAACCTTGTTTGGTTTTAATTTTCTTGGTCTAGAACTCGTGTGAGCTATCTTAGCTCCCTACTCTTGAGTATATATATCATGTCAGTTTTGTTTTTAACAGGTATTGTTCCTGTTTCCCGTTAGTTTCTTGATTCTTGGTAGTTACGCGCACCAGGTTCGAGGTTCTATTAGGGAATCCCGGGACTTGGGGCGTGTCATAAATATATATATATATATATTCAACTCGTACTATAAAAAACTCATTGTAGGACGTAATTAACATTAAAAAAGGGTTAATCTCGCTCTACTACCCTTAGGTTTATATATGATGTATCGCTTGGGGGGCCATTGTTTTAAATTTCTCATTTTAGGGCCTAGTCTTCCATTTTTGTGTCAATTTAGGGGCTAGACACAAATTCTGTTAAATTTGGGACATGAAGTTAACAAGTACAACCCAGCATCTCCTTTTCTTGGGGTTTTTGGTAAATCTACTTTGCAACATCAACCTATCTTCACCAAAACCGCCACTATGTGCAAGACAGTGTCATACACCTCGCTGGATCTGATTTCCCCACCATATCCACATTCCAGAATCGCCGGCACCAACCTCACCAACCCACCCAATCTCCTCTCCTCGCCCGACTTGAGACTTGACCCATCATGACTCATAAACAAATGCCAACAGGTAACCATGATGGATGGTCAAAGTAAAGGTCTAATTGCCTGAGGTAAATGAATAAGAGGTGCTGAAACTGAAAAAGGAGGAGATGAATACTACTCCCTCTGTCCCTAAATGAGTGTCTATTTTCAAGAAATTTTTGTCCCTAAATGAGTGTCTTTTTTGAATATAACTTTGTCCTTAAATGTTTTTTTTTTCGATTTTTTTTCCCACCGGTTTCTTTATACGTGCAAAACTAAATGTTTGGAAAGGAGGTTACAAGATTATATATGAATCTTTGCTACCAAATTGTACACAAAGTTGAGATTTTCAATGTCCCTTAAAATGAAATTTGGACACTCATTTAGGGACATAGGTAGTATAAAAAAAATCTGCAGACAAGAGACTGTTCAATAGCCATTTCTCTTAGCTTCCATTGCAGTAATTGAACTGGGCATAACGCCAAAAGGGGGTTTTTAAAAAAAAACAAAAACAATAGGGTTTGATTTTACTTGTGGGAGTTGGATACAACTGTGTGTATGCATAGGTGGGGCTAAGAAAATCTATTTTAATTTGGTCCATTTGTCTTTGGTTTGAAGAGACAAGTCTGTGTGAACTGAAGATTAGTTATTTTGAAGTAAAATATATTGAGTTACAGATCAAGAACATAATTAATGGATTGAAGAGATTGTGTGTACAATTTAAAATTGGTGTAATTTGATTTTGGTGTGATTTGAGGCAGGGACAAAAATTTGGGCGGAGTTATTTGCTTGTGTAGATTTGGGAAAGAGGAAAGTATATGATTTTTCGCACGGATATTATGGAAATACGTAACTATGTGCATGGTAAAAGACAGAAAAAAAAAAAAAAAAAAAAAAAAAACCAAAGAACAAGAGATGTTGGAAGGTACCTGTTAACTTTCTATCCATAATTTAACGGAATTTGTTTTGAGACCCTAAATTGATGAATTAATTGAAGTTTGGGCCCTCTAAAAATGAGAAAATTAAAACAATTGGCTCCCAAGTGATATAACATATAAACCTTGGTGTAGTAAAATGAGAATAACCCATTAAAAAATCAATAACTAATCAAGTCCAAAAAGTTATTTAATTTTTCTTTAACACACAAAATATATCATGTTTGATAAGTTATTTTGTTTGTCATATTTTAGTTACTTGTAAATTATATATGCGATAATAGAATATTACTCACTCTGTTCCAGAAAGATAGTCTCATTTTGATTTTTTATGGTCAACGAAAACAAACTTTGACCAAACATTAGTGTCAATTTAATGATCACAATGAAATTCTAATAATTGTTATTCATAAATAACTTAATGATTTATCAATTACAAATTTTAGAATTTCACTAGAATGATTAGATTGTCACCAATGGTTGGTCAAATATCATTTTTGTTGACCATAAAAAGTCAAAATGAGACTATCTTTCTGGGACATAGGGACTAATATTTCTTATTAATACTATAATTTTATTAGAAAACAAATAGAGTATTTTTTTAAGGTAAATTAATTCGATTCACATAAAACTTAAAAGATGACACTCCATATAGACCGGAGCCTCATCCCGTATAATGTTTGCGAACTGATTGAACGTTATTCTGAACCATGACTTGGGTCGCACAAATGATTCTCCAAGTATAAATTGGACAATGCATATCAGTAGTATTCACAAAATCTCTACAATAGTAAAATACGGCTTTGAGGACATGACAAAAGGAATCATTTGGGTCAACAACAAGAGTCAAATTAATCGTTGCAAGCATTACAACAAAAAGAAACACAAACAATAGCCAAAGGCTCCCAAGGAAATGGGCAGAGTACAAAAGCTCTCGACTATGGAGAGAATACAAGGGCTCTGGACTATGGAGAGTGAAGAGTATGAAAATACTCTATTATATTTTAATCTTTGTGATTCTGATTTTGGTGTATATCTTTGTGAATATTTTAGTTATTAGTGTATATATTTTATTTATAATTACTTATATATTTAGGATTTATTTCACTAACATATTGATGCTTATCTTTAGAAAGTTGTTATGTATTTTAGGAGTGCATTTTAGGTGGACTCTCAAAAGGAAATATTGATTGGCCAATTTGAAGATCTCGGTTGATTAGAAGCGGCCAAGTGAAACTATAAATCACATCTTCACTCTTCATTGCAATACACGAATTCACATAATATTTTGAGAGAAGACTTTGTGTTCTTGAAGTTCTTGTTCATCAAGAACTCAAGTGTTTTTAGTGTTTGGTTTATTCTAGGAGTCTAGAATAGTTTGATCTTTTCGTTGTTTTTTGTTTCTTTCATTGTTTTGTATTCTGCAAGACCTTTTTATTAATGAAAATTTTCCAGCAAGTAATTTCTTGCTGAAGTGTTTAATCTCTGTTTTATTTAATTCCGCTGCGTTTTCTGGGTTTTTTCATTCACTGCGTTCTTCGACAATTGACAAGACAAATGTCTTGACACTTGTGAGCACAGTTGTACTCACAGTTGGTTGGTTCCCAAAACAGTCCTAGCCGTATAATTTCTTTCAATTGGTATCAAGAGCTCCCCTCGACATACTGAGATGGATCCTTGTAGTAGCCATAATGGACTGTGAACAAAACAAATTTTTGGTTTTAATGATTGTGTTTGAAAATCTTAAAATGAAAGAAAATGAAACCATCAAAGATTTTTTCTTCTAAATTGATAAAAATTGCAAATGAGTTATATGTGTTAGGGGAATCCATCTCTAATTCTAGATTCATAAGCAAAATGTTAAGATCCCTCCCAAGTAGATTCAACGTGAAAATATCTGTGTTAAAGGAATTCTATAATTTCGAGACTCTAAGTCTTGTAGAACTTACTGGGATCTTAACCATTTATAAAGTAAATCGTGGTGTGCAAGAAAATAACACAAAACAATCCATTGATTTTTCGAAAAAAGACACCATTTCCATCTCATTCGGTTGAAAATTTTGAAAAGGGAATGAGCTATACAGCGACCCTTAGTGATAGTGATGATGATGAAACAGCTCATTTGTCAACTATGCAATCATCTCACTTCACTTTATCTGATAGTGAGTCTGACAGTGAAGATGTGCAGTCAATTGACTGCACAACTGGCAACTCAACTGGCTGCAGTGAACATACTTGCTTGAACTCTACCATTGCAGGTGACTCTGAAGAACTCACAACCTTGCATCAGGTAAATGATAAACTTCTTATTCAGAATGCGAGTTTAAAATCTGAGGTTGAGAGATTGTCCAAAGAGATGGAACAAAATAAGGGTTTGAAACAGGTAGATGAGAAGTTTTCCTCTGATGTCATTACCCTTAAAGCTGAAAATGTGACTTTAAAATCTGAGGTTGAGAGGTTGTCAAATGAGAGTGAGTCTCAAAAAGAGTCCATAGCCCATTTGGAAGTTTTACTTACAAAAAAGGACATCGAGCTTGAAAATGTCAAACTGAGTTTTTTAAAACCAATGGCACTCTGTGTGGGTTAAATTCTGATAAACCTAAGCTTGATGGATTTTTTAAAATTGAAAAACCTGAAAAGAACGGTTTAAGCTATGGTGCTCCTATTTTTGTCAAAGAGAGGGGGAGTGTCCTTCTAAAGTTGAACATAAATCTCCTCACAAAAACAGAAGAAATAGAAAGAGGAGATATGTGTGTCACCATTTTTTTGCTCCTGGACATATACGTCCATTTTGTTACAAGTTGAAACAGTAACTTGGCTTGGAAAAGAACATCGGCCACTTGACAAGACAACTGTGGGCACAGTTGGAGTCACAACTGCCCAGTCAACAACAGTCTGCTCTAAAAGCCACATGGGTAAGAAAGGACACTCTAAAGTGTCAAGTGGGGTTTACCTCCTTGAAGAGCAGTGTGGAAGGAGCCTAGTACTTTGACAGTGGCTGCTCCTGCCACATGACTGGCTCTTTTGAGCATTTCAAAGACTATGAAGCTTTTAAAGGTGGAAAAGTCAATTTTGGTGGAGGTGCTCAAGGTGAGGTAATTGGCAAAGGTACGCTGAATGTTAATGGTTTGCCTAACTTGCATAATGTCTTGCATGTTAATGGGTTAAAGGCAAACCTAATTAGCATAAGCCAATTGTGTGATGATGATATACATGTCAAGTTTGATAAGAAGATCTGTGAGGTCTTTGATGATTCAAACAGATGTGTTTTGAAAGGTGTAAGATCCTCTGATCATTGCTACAAGTTGGTTGAAAATCATTCACGTTTTAACTCAATTTTTGATAATGCTCCTGATCTTATTGTCAATTGTGTTGAGGATGATGTTTCAGGTTTCACTTTGGAGCATGAAAGGATTAATGATGAATCTGAACCTAAATCCACGACAAAATCTGCAGATGCACCAACAGTGAGGACAACTGACGGTCAAAATGAACAGTCAACTGACATGACAGATGGTCAGACCGCAGCTGATTCTGGTTCAGATTCTGAAATCATTGAAGATCAGGTAATCAGAGGCAATGATGATGCTACAAGCATACAAGGAGATCATCTAACTTCCCAGGTCATTGGGGAAGTGGATAAAGGAATAAAAACAAGAGGGAAATGAATAAATTACCGGGAATTAGCTGGTTTGGTATGCATGCAATCCGCTTACCATCAGGTAAGCTCTTGTTGTTTCGTTGCTAATTTTGAGCATGAGGATGAGTTAGAAACTTTAAAAGTTAATAATTGGACCAATGTCATGCAAGAGGAAGTGGTAAAATTTGAAAGGAAAGATGTTAGGTTCTTGGTTCGTAGGCCATCTAATACTGAATATATGGTAGTTGTTACTTGTTGTACTCAATTGTTGAGGATGAACCAGATAATCAAGGATTATGGTCTTAGAAGTGAAATCTTGACCGTATTTTGTGATAGCTTAAGGTCCTTGAATATTGCCAAGAATCCGGTACAATATTTCCTAACAAAGCACATAGATATTATGTACCATTTTATTAGATATCTCGTTGATCAAAAAATCATTACTCTAGAACATGTAAGCACAACAGATCAACTTGCTGATATCTTTACCAAAGCTTTGAATTTTGAGAGATTTTCTCTCGGACTGTGTGATACCAGTTGACTGCACAAGTGTGCAGACAACTGTTTGCATAACTGTATAATTGTATATTACAGTAAACACAAATTAAAAAAGAAAAGAAAAAGTAGTCTGCATTCATTCTATTGCACGATTGTCTCTTGTGATCACTTGGTCAACTAAGTTCCTTGACTCCGATTTATGACCCTTGAATGTGAGACCCTTCTTAACCCGATAATGAAAATTGTCTTGTTAATTCCTTCGTGTTGTTTATCATGGAGTGGGCACTCAATCTAAGGTTACGGGGAAAACAAGCTGCCACCAGTCTTTAAAGTTACTACTCATTTAGGTAATGTGCTGACGTGTATTCATACATAACTTGAGAATCAGTGTAACACTGTATTGGGAGAGTGAAAAGCTCCTCCCCGTAACTGATTCATAAGTCATAAGCCTTCAATGAGAGTGTTCTAGAGGCTACATGATTGAATGCGAATCTCATTGAATTCTTGTGAGTTGAAACCGAGTCATGGACTGAGGTGATCATACTATGTCACACCAAAATTGAGACAATCTTCACTTGTGTGTTTAGGCATAATTTTTTTCTAGGTTTCTTCTCTCCTTGGTATTTCCATCGGCAAATTGAATTGTTGTTCTTATGTGTTAAAGATTGATGCTTTTCATGTGATTAACGATAATCTAATGGCGTGATGTTCAAGTTTCATTGTGCAGTTGGTGGAATTTATGGTACATTGTGGATAAATGGATTCAGTTGAATTTGGCAAGTTCTAATTCTGGGACGGATAATTTATCACAAAACATGGAAAACGTTTGAATTTTAAAATCAAAATCCTTGTTTGTTTTGGAATTTAAATGGGTACCCGAGTTCTTAGGAAGAATCTCTGTCCTCCCTTGATATTTCCTCCATGTCGAATCTAGTTGTGAATTATGGTTTAGTATATCTTATTCCTCATGCTTTCTAGCTTCATTTCTCTCATCTCATCTTGTTCATATTCTGCAAATGCTCTCTCTCTAACATTTTTGCAGATAAATCCGAGAATTCAGGAGAAACTCTAAGTGATTGTGTGTGACACAAAATGATTGTTTGCCACTGCTCTGATCAAGCTCAGGCATTTTTGTTGTTAAGCATCCAGCTGGTGCTAAGCAACTTGTCCGTACAACTGTGCGGACAACTGGACAGTCAACTGTACAGTCAATTGTACAGTCAACTGGTAAGTCATCTAGTAAGTCTGCAAAACTCGCTGGTCTATAAAGGTTTACTTCGATGTGAGTTGAGATTGATGATGCTCTTAGAGGTATTTTTGTTGGGGAGATTCAAATTTAGGGGGAGTGGAAGATATTCAAAATTTTCTTTCTTTGTGTTTGATGGTTCTTCTCAAAAAGGGGGAGAAAGATGTGGTCTTCATATTCAGGGAGAGAAAGATGTGTTCTAAAGATGTATGTAGGGGAATAGAATCCAATGTACAATTCAGGGGGAGAGATTATTGTTTTGCAGATTTTGATCAGAACCACAAAGATAGGGGGAGATTGAAGAGTATGAAAATACTCTATTATATTTTAATCTTTGTGATTCTGATTTTAGTGTATATCTTTGTGAATATTTTAGTTATTAGTGTATATATTTTATTTATAATTACTTATATATTTAGGATTTATTTCACTAACATATTGATGTTTATCTTTGGAAAGTTGTTATGTATTTTAGGAGTGCATTTTAGGTGGACTCTCAAAAGGAAATATTGATTGGCCGATTTGAAGATCTCGGTTGATTAGAAGCGGCCAAGTGAAACTATAAATCACTTCTTCATTCTTCATTGCAATACACGAATTCACAGAATATTTTGAGAGAAGACTTTGTGTTTTTGAAGTTCTTGTTCATCAAGAACTCAAGTGTTTTTAGTGTTTGGTTTATTCTAGGAGTCTAGAATAGTTTGATCTTTTCGTTGTTTTTTGTTTCTTTCATTGTCTTGTATTCTGCAAGACCTTTTTATTAATGAAAGTTTTCTAGCAAATAATTTCTTGCTGAAGTGTTTAATCTCTGTTTTATTTAATTCTGCTGCGTTTTCTGGGTTTTTTCATTCACTGCGTTCTTCGGCAGTTGGCAAGACAACTGTCTTGACACTTGTGAGCACAATTGTTCTCACAGTTGGTTGGTTCCCAGAACAGTCCTAGCCGCATAATTTCTTTCAGAGAGAATATCCAATTCGCAAATTAATTGAATAAACATAATACAAATGAAACAAATAAAAAAAGAATAATGATGATAAATTAAGATATGTCGATTAAAATGCTCATCTTACAACCAAATTCCAAAAGCGAGTCCCATCAAAATATAGATTGGATATGATTAACATATTTTGCTCACATAAAAAACCATTCTCATAGCTTCGTGAATCATCATCATCATCTTGAAATGACAAGAATACAAAACAAAAACATGAACAAGGAAGAGAAAAACATAAACAACACATTTGTTGTAATCTCAACAAATGAAGATTACAAAAATTGTGTTGTTGAAGATTGATTATGAAAGAGGATTGAAGTGTTTGGGTTGAGAGGGAGAGAAGTTGAGATAAAAATTAAAAATACTCGAATGGAAACTCGAACAATTCTTGAACATGCAACAACCCTTAGACGTTTTATATCTCATGCATAAAACTATGTCCTACGATTAGTCTTTTGTAACTTAATCGAATAAAGGATAATTTATTTTACGTATAATTTTATTTTCTTTACTGAACTATAGGGTGATTTCAAATGTCGTCACTTAATTATTTCTTTTCAGACTTTTGTCACTGTATATAATAACATTTTGAAATATGATCATTTCGTCCATTTTCGACAAAAATGCGACAAAAAACTTCCCAAGTTTTTCAAGGCCGATAAATGATGTCAAGTATTATGAAGAAAATTGACTTAGAAAATGACAATTATACCCTCAACTTGGGATAATAAATGATATATCTTCATCACGTAACCTAGTTTTGTGTTATAAAACTCTCTGCCTCTCATGTTTTTAGGGCATTTAGTGGATGGTCGGATGTATGTCTAGGGGGTGTATGTGTGAGAAGTGTTTACATGGAGAAAATGATGATTCCATAGAGAGTGTTCATATGCTTTAATGTACATACCCGATATTGTGATATTAGTGAATATGCTGGCTGACCCCATATGTAGTCCTATTGTGTGTAACGCCCATCCTTAATCTCGTTAAATATTTGACTTGCTTGTTAAATTCTTGAATAGCATAATTATATGCTATTTTATTTAAGTTAATTATTTAATTACTTTAGAAAATTAAGGTGGTTAAATGTCAAAGTTGAAAGTTTAGGGGCCTTTTTGTTAAAGTTAGAACTTGAGGGGCCTAGTTGTAATTCTTGGAAACTTGTTAAGTATATCACCTTGGGTTTCTCTCTGAGAAACCATTTTCCCCAAATTTCTCTGCGCATACTCCTTCTGTTCTAAAGTAGGTTTAGGGTTTACCCTATTCTCGACTCCTCGAGCTTAATTATTCCCCTGTTCGTGATTCCGGTCCCGGATAAATATTCGTGGCGTTGAATAGAGCATTCCAGACCGATCAGAAATTAATTTGGGTCAACTTGATTTTTGACTAGGTAAGTTATTGACTCCCCCTTACTTGTAATAACATGCATATATGTTATTCCCGCTACTTGTTCTTGTTAAAATTGTGTTTTGGGCAATTTTTGTGATACTTGTAAAATTGGGACGAAGGGAGTATTTTTATACTCGTACAGAGTACCTAGAACATGCACCTCAATACTAAATGGTTTGCAAAGATATTTGAAAATTGTACTCCTATTTGTGAGACGGAGAAATAGTAACTTGATTTAAATATTATTAGAAAAATCGTACCATTATTTGTGGTACGGGGAAATGAATGGAAGTATCCCTAGATGGGTATATTAGTATAAAATAAAATTGTACTTATACTTTTGGGGACGGTGAAATATTGAAATAGAATAAAAGGAAATTGTCCTATTATTTATGGGACGGTAAAAGAAATGAATTGGGCTTGAAATAGGAGTTCTAAACTTGTTAGTATACTCCTGAGAATGTTAGGAGTGTTAGTTAAATGTTACTCCTACGTGTGGGACGGAGAATTAATGAAACTTGAATTCAGGGGAAAAGGGCCAAAATTTGTACCGCACGGTCGTGCGCCTTTATTTGGCACGGTCGTGCCAAATATCACCTTTAGGCAAATTCCCTCGGCAGTGTTAGCACGGTCGTGCGACTTTTATGGGCACGGTCGTGCCGAAAATGAGTTTTGTGTGAAAATCCCTCGGCAGTGTTAGCACGGTCGTGCGCCTTTTATGGGCACGGTCGTGCCGAAAATGAAGTTTGTGTAAAAACCTCTCGACCTTGATAGCACGGTCGTGCCATTTTTGCACGCGCGGTCGTGCCAAGTGGAAATCCTGATTTTCCTTCTTGACTTGTTTCCTCCATAACTTTCTATAGGAAAGTCGGAATCAAGATCCGAAAGAAGCTGAATAACCTAGACTTAGAGGGCTATTCAAAGAATAAATTAATGGGGTTTTAAAGTGATTGTCTAGAGCACCTAGATAGGTGTTTTAGAACATTGAACTTGAGTATAAGAGTATGAATGCTCTTATGTGTCTGGGAAATCAACGTCTTGTGTACCTTAAGGGTATAAACAATGTTTTGAACTTGAACATCCTAAGAATAGGATTGAGAATTGGTAAGAGTAAAGTGTATAACTCTTATACATGATTGAATGTCCAAAGATTGGAATAAAATCTTGTAAAAGTCTTGACTGTCTTGATTGTCTTGAAAGTTTTGAATGTCCTAAGAAAAGGATTGGAAAATAATTCGTGAAAGATGTATAATTCATCTTCCTAGCTTGAACTTGAAGTATAAGATAATTAACTCTTGTACATGTTTAATCATCCAAAGAAATGGATTGAGAACTTGGATATAAGATGATAAGATCTTGTATATGTATTGAATGTCCTGAATGTCTTGAATGTCTTAAGATAAGACAGTAACTTGAAGTATAAGACAATAAAATCTCGTACATGACTTGAACATCCAAATAATTGGATTAAGACTTGAATATAAGATTATAAAATCTTGTACGTACCTTGACACCAATATATGTGTATGGTAATAAACTTGAAAGAGTCTTGAAGTGTATATGCAAATCTTGCATATATTTACTTGATAGAATGTGACTTCTTGATTGATTGATACATGACATGAATAACCAAAGAATTGGGTTATGGAACTAGATAGAGAATGATTAACTCTACTACATACTTGAACTTGATACGTGTATATTGGAAGTGCTATGAATAAGCACTAAAGTACTAATGATTTAGTTTTAATCGTGTATATACTCAATGAAGTATATAAAATATAAAGAAGATATCTTGTCTTGAAATGGTTCCTGAAAAAAAAATAGGGACTAGTGTAATATGAAGATAATTCATATAATTGTGAATATTACGATTTAAGTAATAAGAATAACTACAGGACACAATATGTGTTAGAAAATGTATTCGATTACTAACGATACATTTATGTGAAGTATGACTGTGTCTAGGTACAATGTGACCTATTCTACTACGTGTTTAGAGTCTAAGGTATTGGGCTCTATTTGATAGTAAGGGTATAGTGATAGACACTTTAATGTGTTAAACGTGATATGAATATGTACGTGCAAACTTGGCATGTGACAAGTGATATACCCTACTACTTGACTGAAGTCTGTTATAAATGGACTCTTACTTGGATTGATCGTGTCACATGGACACTTACGTGCCATAGTTGAACTTGATTGGTATTCGCAATAATTGCATACGTGTACTTATATTCTCGTGAGCACATGATACATTACTACATGGTGCATATTCTCGTGAGCACATGATACATTACTAGATGGTGCATATTCTCGTGAGCACATGATACATGATTACATGGTGCATAAAGACTGGTCCACTATTATGGAACTTAGTTCTATTCCCG
The DNA here is from genome assembly GCA_026119855.1 of Campanula takesimana. NCBI lineage: Eukaryota > Viridiplantae > Streptophyta > Magnoliopsida > Asterales > Campanulaceae > Campanula > Campanula takesimana. Next base: position 177,254 of record JAOWBW010000730.1, read on the forward strand.
TAGTTCAAGTAAATATCTACTTGTACCTTCTTGTGTGAGTCCAGCTGGTTCTCCTTGCTTGTTCGAAAATATATAGGTTCACGCTTGTCGCGAGAGCTGGGGTTTAAGTGACAATCGGGTCCCTATGTATTTCCGCCCGACCCCTTACTACCGGCCATAGTAAGGGCATAGCTTCCTTGGTTGGAGCAATAAGTCTGACCTAAGTGAATGCTAATTCCCGTCTTGTTCACCACGTGGATTTTGTATCTTGTGGATGACACTGGTTACCAGGTCTTCTTATATACTGCACAGCAGTTCTTGTTCCTGTTCTTGGTTGTCCTCAGCTAGAAAAGCATCGACAACAAATGGTATTCTTGGGAGAAATAAGGAAGGATTCAGGTACAATGCGTGATAGGCCTATGTGCATATTGGTGAGCTGGTTTAGCCTCTCACACTACTTGACTACTTGTTACCTGATCATTTCTTGAGCTTGATTACTTGTTGAGTGGGCTTAGCCTCTCCTATACTTGTTACTTGATGATACTTGATATATGTTTAGTTGAGTATCTACTTGTATTGCATGATAACATGACATATAGTTGCATGTTAATAGCTTACTGAGATTTATCTCACCCTTTATTTGTTTAATTGTTTCCCCCCCAGGAAAGCAGGGGATAGCACGCAGTGAGGCTCGACTTAGCTGGGAATTTACTCAGCAGGATATTCTTGTTCGAAGTTAGTGTCCTTTTATATTTTGGTAAGGACGATCTTGTATGAGTTAATTAAACTCTGGGCTTGTATTGGGGTAGTATTTGTTGTCCCTAGACAGTTCTTGATGCCAGCTTATTTGCTAGGCATGTCTTCCGCTGTATGTAACCTTGTTTGGTTTTAATTTTCTTGGTCTAGAACTCGTGTGAGCTATCTTAGCTCCCTACTCTTGAGTATATATATCATGCCAGTTTTGTTTTTAACAGGTATTGTTCCTGTTTCCCGTTAGTTTCTTGTTTCTTGTTAGTTACGCGCACCAGGTTCGAGGTTCTATTAGGAAATCCCGGGACTTGGGGCGTGTCATTGTGTGACCAATGGGATGAACAAATATTGTTTATCTTCTTGTTTATTAGTACTTTTTAATGTTGACACACCTCTGAAAATGACCGAACAAGAGAGAAAATTCAAGAGATATTGTTGTTTCAGTGAAAGAAATTAACTTTGGTTCATAATCCAAAAATACAAAACCTACCATAATCTAGAATGTCCCGCTAACAATGCTGAATTAAAAGATATTAAAAAACAAAATTAAAAGGTCTAAAGACAATGAAATGATGTTTTCACCCCTCAAACAATCATGGATGGCTAAAATCACGTCTAATCACACAAGCCGTGAACAAATTTTATAGTTTCGAAAATGTGACTTTCGGGACCACATTACCGTGCATCACTTTTCGTATGAAGTCGTATAGTACGCATGTTGTTTTTACCATGCGCAAACTCATATGTAACATCTCTATATTATAATACAAGTCAAAAATAACTTCCAATTTACTTGAGACAAAGGATGGCTGAGATTATTCCATAACCGCCTTCATCCTACGGCTGCTATTAAAAGATTTATTTTCAATTTAATCTCAATCCTTAGATTGTTTCTCCACTTCTCCGATCCTACGGTTGATATTAGGCGGTTTCCAAAGTTCTTCCTCTTTTTGTTTTGCAATGGACAATCTGATTTACTCAGGTTGCAATAACAGAGGGATGTATGTTTGATGGCAAACTCAATTCAGTGTGTGTATAGGAAAATGGTTTTAAGGAATACATATTTCATACTTTCATTTTGTATGTACCGTCACCTAAATGTACTGTTACCGTGCCACCGGCACGGGCACGACGACTAGTGTACTGTTAAGAGACCCACATCCCCAACACACACCGGCCAGGCCAGACAACTTAGATGACCATCATCAATTTGGAAAATATACTTCTTCTCTCGGAGAGATATTATCACTTTTACTCCCTCCGTTCCAAAATGATCTTTACACTTTTTTCGATGTTACTATGAATAAATTTTGAGCAATAATTTTAGGTTGATTTAATTATCTTAATAAAAATTTAAAACTTGTTATTTGATAGTATTGTTGATAGTGTGTCAATAACATGTTTTAAATTTTCAAAATCCTTCGTAGTAACGGCGAAAAAAGTATGAAGATCATTTTGGGACGGAGGGAGTATTTTATGATCTATTTGATTGGAGGTTGATAAGAAAATTACTACCTCCGTCAGTGTCCACTTTTGTTGCATGTTAACACGAAGGAATTTTGAGCTATAATTTTAGGTTGATTTAATTATCATAATGAAAATATAAAACATGTTTCTTAGACACCATTATATTACTATCAATATTTTTTTTAATTTTTCATTAAGATTATTAAATCAACCTAAAGTTATTGCTCAAAGTTCCTTCGTGCTAACCTGCAAAAAAGGTGGACACTTACTCTTGGACGGTGGGAGTATAAAATTTAGCTGCCTTAACAAAATTCGAGTCACAGTAGTCCAATGGGGACAAAGGAAACAATATATGTAAAAGAATTGTAGTAATAGGTTTTTAAAAAAAATATAAATTTGCTACATTTTTTTTATATATACTCCGTATAAACAATCAGTAATGGGATGAAAGGAATATTATTTTTGTTCTTGCACCTTACAATGTTTTGTGAAAAGCTAAAAAGTGACATTTTTATTGAAAATAAATAACAATTAGTTTGAACCAAAGAAAATATATAATTTGGTGCAGTTACACCCTAATTCAAATGACCTGAATAATAAATAAAATAAAAAGAAAATGCCCTCAATTTCAAATGAGTAATCCAAATTACAAACAAACTATACTCCTATACAAATAAATAAAAGCCAATCAAAGGAGAAACTATAGAGTACTAACTCCGTCCCGGTTTAAGATTTTTCATTTGACTTTACACGTTTATTAAGGAACCAAGGCAAATTTGAGTAAAAAATAGCAGTGTGTGGAGGATATAATTGTGCATTCATAAAATAAGTGGGTGAAAAGTAGATGGGTAAGTGATGGGTTTTTTTGTAATATACTCCCTCCGTCCGACTAAAAGCTTCACCAATTACCCAAAAGGTTGTCCCGTTAAAAGCTTCACCATTTCCAAAAATGGAAAAAACATGGGGACAAAGACTCAAGTGAGAACACACATACCCGTCTCATCCATGAGACGGGTCATTTCGACCCAAAACCAAACCCATGACCCGGCCATTGAACCGACTCCATGACCCAAGGGGCAACCCATGCCACGTGGCAACTTTTTATAGGCCCAATTTTTAGTTTGGTTCCAGGACTCAAGGGCGACCCTGCCATGTGGCAGCCTCTCATAGGCCCAAAAAAATAATTATTATTATTATTTTTTTTGTTTTTTTTTTTTAATTTTTATATTTTTTTTTGGTTTTTTTTCGATTTGTCAAAAGTAATAGTTACTATAACATAATGTAATGACTGTATACATATAAAGTAATAATTTGTATACATAAAAGTAATACATATATATATAGAAAAGTAACAGTGTTTTTTTTATGTTTTCTTCGTTTGCCAAAAGTAATACTTATTACAACTAAAATGTAACGAACGTGTTACTTATATGTAATAATGTTTATACATAATTGTAACAGTAATAATTCAACCATTTACATTTTTAGAGCTAAAAACACTTGATTAGTGTTACATGTAAAAGTATTACATTATATATAAAAATATGTTATAATTTATTTTATTAAAGTGTTACATTTACTTGTACAAACAATTACATTCATATATATGAGTTGTTACTTTTCAAAAAATTAAATCAAAATACACAATATTTTACATTTTTGCAAAAGCATTATTACATTTCAGTATAAATGATAATTACATTTAGATATTGCTTGGGTTACATGTAATTATAGTTAGTATTACATTTGAAAAAAATGGTAAAACGAGATTTTGTTTTTGTAAAATAGGTGTTACATTTACTTATGAACAATATTACTTTATATGTATTCAGTCATTACATTAAGTTATGGTAACTATTACTTTTGGTCAACGACGGAAAAACCGAAAAAATAATATAAAAACTAAAAAAAAATATATATATATATATTTTTTTTGGGAACTCTGGGAGGCTGCCACGTGCGGGTTCGGCCCATGGGTCATGGGGCGACCCGTCTCATGCATGAGACGGATCCCCTTGTTCTCATGGGAGACCACCTCAAACATGGGGGCCCACTTGTCATACCCACTAACTTTCCCCTCTCACATAATTAAAATGTAGGCCCCACTTGTCATACCCACTAACTTCTTCCCTCTCACAACCTTTCTTACACAAATAGCTTTTCTTAATTTGCGTGCATCACCAAAATGGTGAACCTTTTAATGGGACGGAGGGAGTATGAACTTTATGAGGACAAAGATGTTCAAAACACTATTTATCATTTGCCATTTAAGGAATAAAGCAACTAAAAACCTTAATTGAGATATACAAAAAAGGAAAGTAAGAATGTTAAAATGAAACGGAGGGAGTAGCATTGTGTTTAATTGATTCAAAACACACTCAAATCATCTCCATTTTGCCTCATTCAAATCACATTACAATCTGCATTTCCCCACCTCCAACCCCAAAATTTCAACAATACCAAATACCACCCCAATCCCACACAATTTATTCATTAAATCACCAAGAAAACACATTCTCTTTTGCCCCTAGAAAATAAAAACTCACAACTTCCCCTCGTTTGTTCAGGATAAGGATGGCACATCATTAACCAATTAAACTCACAATCAACGCTTCTTATTAATCCACGTGTAACGTTGAGATGACTTCTCACCTGGGATTACAATCCGCGCGACACAAACTTGGCCAATCAGGTTTCACGTAATAGGATCGTTCCGCAGTATAAATAGCTGGAAGGGATATTTCCGACGATCACATCTGCGTTTAAGCATTTTCGCCACTCAAATTAAATTCCATTAGTCGAATTTTGATTTTCTTGGTTGTGATTTGTGATGTCGGCAAGTGGGGAAGTGGAGACGGCCGCCGTGGAGAAGCCGGTAACGGAGGTTCCGTCGACGGAGCAGCAGACGGCGAAGCCGGAAGAGAAGGTTGTGAAGGAGAAGAAGGCCAAGAAGGATCCTAAGGAGAAGAAGCCTAAAACTGTTAAAACTGCTTCGCATCCCCCTTACTTCGAGGTAACTGATTGAAGTTTTGTTCATTTGTTCGTTCGTTTGTGATCGTGATCTATACGTGATTTATAATTGATTTGATTGAGTTTTCATGTTGATTAATTTGAAATTCACGCGCTTTGGATTTGGGGTTGATCATATAATCAATGGTTCATCTTCTATGTATATTCATTTGTGTGAGATTTTGTTGCTCAAACTATAATTCACTGTCGGTTACAAGTTTAAATTGCATTTTTTCTTCTTGATATAAAATCAGGGAAATCCATAATTTATTTACAGTTTTGTATATTAATTGTCAATTCTTTGAATTCGTCTTAATTGATCATATGATCAATGAGATAAATCTCTGAGGAATTTTGAACAATTTTGCAGATGATCAAGGAGGCTCTATTAGCGTTGAAGGAGAAGGGTGGATCAAGCCCTCATGCGATCGCCAAGTACATGGAGGAGAAGCACAAGGCGGTTCTTCCGGCCAATTTCAAGAAGATTTTAGGGCTTCAGTTGAAGAACTCTGCATCCAAGGGAAAGCTAATCAAAATCAAAGCTTCCTACAAACTATCTGAATCCGGAAAGAAAACAAAACCGGCAACAGCTTCACCCAAGGCCGCCGGTGCGGCAAAGAAGGCCGCTCCGGCCAAGCCAAAGGCAAAGACGACTACTAAGGATGGTGCTGGGAAGAAGACGAAAGCAGGAACAAAAAGGAAGGCTGAAGAACCGGCTAAGAAAAAGGGTGTTGCGGCTAAGAAGATGGTGGCTGCTGCTAAACCAGCTAAGAAGAGGGCAAAGAAGGTGACACCGGCGAAGGCAAAACAGCCCAAGTCGATTAAGTCACCTGTTGGGAAGAAGGCCAAGAAGGTTGCTGCTTAAGGTTGAGGGCTGTTTAGGGTTTAGGATGAATAAGAAATGCTTTTTTCAACTGTGTAAATATAGATGGATATAGGAGTGTTTGGGGTCTAATAGTGGTAAATGGATGTGGAAAATGCGAGGTTGGATATGTCTTGTATCTATTATCCTGCAAATTAAGAGTAATGAAGTTGGCTTTTCAATCTGTTTTTGGTGTTTTTACATTGTGATTGATCATTAATTATAATATTATAGATAGGAGTGTTTGGGGTCTAATAGTAATGGATTTACAATAAAAAAATATATTCAAATGTAACACTGAAAGCCCACCTCCTGGTTGTCATCGACATATGAGCCTAGACTGTACTTCCGGATCGAAGGACTGAGCCTAGACTGTACTTCCGGATTGAAGGACGGAGCCGGATGCTGAAGCTTCCTACTCAGATATAGATGTCTCCGACGCAACTCTCCCGGTAAGGCCGGTTTGGATGAGCGTGGGCAAGTTCGTCGGGATTCGGATGGCGCGCTCAGACTAAAAGAGGGAATCCGCCAAGCCCCTACCCAAACCATCCTTAAGACCACCAATCCCTCTCGAATGAGTTCTACTACTAATAATGATACTAATGTTGTAAAGGTCCAAAAAAATATATTTACATTTCTTTTATTTTAAAATAATTAGGATAATGTATTAAGGAATATTATATATTCCTAACACATATTGTAATTACCAAGCATAGAGATTGTATCTTGTACACCAAGTTAGATTATTCTAGAATATTAGTTTCCTTATTGTATTAGTATTCCTAATTAGATTAGGATTCTAGAACTCTCTTTGTACTCCTATAAATATGTATTAAGGAATATTATATATTCCTAGCACATATTGTAATTACTAAACATAGAGATTGTATCTTGTACACCAAGTTAGATTATTCTAGAATATTAGTTTCCTTATTGTATTACTATTCCTAATTAGATTAGGACTCTAGAACTCTCTTTGTACTCCTATAAATATGTATTGCTAGTATCAATAATACTTGAGTCATTCATACAATATTATTTGAGTCTCTCATATTGATTATCTCTTTCCATGTATGATTGGCTTCGACTATCTCCCTCTCTAATCCTTGACATGGTATCAGAGCCTATGATCCATAAAGAGACTTCGCCGCCAAAACCCTAAGATTCTGCCACCCATCTTCAAACCCAATTTTTTTTATTACCCAAACTAGCTTCCGCATCTATTAACCAAAGATCCCCATGGTCAACCACCATAAGTCTCGTTACTATCCACCATCCTCAAGCAATTCAGAAATTGACCCACAAACAAACCTATTGTTCTTCTTTTCAATTAAATTCATCTTCAGTTTCTCTAAACACAATAAGTTACCCCAAAAGCCTATTATCCTTTCCTCTCTCAGAACCAACAACCTAATTTTTTTTTCTTTCATGTTTGACTACCACTACTCTTTAATTCTCCTACTTCAACTGACTCACAAGCCGTCTCCTTACTACCCTTCACAAATATTTTTTATTTTTCCTCATCTTTTTATGACCACCTTTCTTCCCCCTCCCCCCCAAAAAAAAAAACCCAGCCAAGCAATTTTTTCTTTTTCCATAAACCCATCACCAACCTTCTCACTGCCACAATTCCGTATTTTTTTTAAAACAAAACTCAAAACCCAAAAAATTTGCCTTTGTAACAACAGAAAAAAAAAACTATTAAAAAAAAAACTATTTTTATCTACTTTTTTTTTTTTTTTTTTTTTTTTTTCTTTCAACACAAAACCAAATCCAATTATGCCTTTGTCGCAACCAATTCTGCCTTAGTAGCACTCGTTTTTTGCCTTAGTAGCACAACCGTTGCCTTCGTAGCAACCGTCAGATCTGTGAAAAAGAGAGAGAGAGAGAGAGAGAGAGAGATATAGTACAGTTGCCGGGAATCGGGTGGCCGCAGAGGTCGACGTTGCCGGAAAATGACGTCAGTGGGAACTTCAGGAGCCAATTCGGGATTTTACCTGATAATTCATTGTTCGAGACGTTGAATTGTGAAATTGAAGTGGAAATTAAATTGCCCGAGTCTAAATTCCTGGTGAACGAGTTGGAATCGATGCGGAGCGTGAGCAAGTGAGTCAACTCAGTCATGGGTATCTTTCTGGAGAAAGTGATGATGGTGAAGAGGATTTTAGAGAGAGAAAGTGGGTGGTGGTGGTTGTGGTGGTGGAGGGGTTCCATTGTTTTTGCTGAAATGGGGAAGGGTATTGTTTTGGGAAGGGTTTTAGTTTGAGAAGGAAAATAAATGTATATAATTTACATTTAACGGAATTTTTGACAACTTATACAGCCAACTAAGCTTTTTATGACATCATTGTGCCACATATGCACATTTAACGGAATTTTTAACAGAAATGAGACGGAAGGATGAGAATGTAAGCGAAATAGGTAGTTTGAGGACGGAAATGTAAATGAATTGGGTTCAAGGACTGAATCGTAAAAAAGTCTAAAGGTCAGGGACCAAATAGCTACTTAACTCGATTAACCTGTTCAGAATCACACTGCGCAACACTTTGGCAAACATTAGTAGCATGAGTATTAGAACCACAGTTAGCACAGAAATCAGATACCACATTAGCACTTGATGAACCCATATTAATATTAAATTTTGCCAAATTTTGGTTCATCAAGGCTACCTGTCTAGCAAACTCATCTACCCCACTTAACTCATGCACTCCCCTAGGTTTTCCTCTAGAGCCTTTTTCTTGAGAATTGGCCCCTAACTTCTCAAATAATTCCTAAGTTTGTTCAACAGTTTTAGCTCCTAGAAAGCCACCTGCTGCATTGTCGACCATAGCTTGGTCAGCTGCAGTCAACCCCCCATAAAATGTTTGATGTAAAAGGGCCTCAGAAAAAGCATGATGGGGACATTGCACTTGTAACATTTTAAATCTATCCCACGCCTCATGAAATGGCTCACCTTGTTCTTGAGTAAACCCTATGATTTTTTGTCTAAAGGTGGCCAAAGTAGCATGTGGGAAGAATTTTTTAAGAAAAGCATCGTGCAACCCATCCCAAGTATTAATGCTCCTAGCAGGAAGTAACATTAACCAAGTTTTAGCTGCCCCTTGAAGAGCAAAAGGAAAATATTTAAGTCTTAATTGTTCGTCAGTGACCCCCTCCTTAACAGGAAATCCCGACACAATCAGCATGTACTCTCTCAAGAAGTTCAAAGAATCCTCACCGGGAAGACCCTGGAACTTAGGCAGCTGACTAAAATAATGTCCATTTGCCTCATAGGCCTTAGATGCATCAATCAAGACAATGCACGACACCGATGTGTCGACCCGGGCCTAGCATATTCTTTCATTAAAGGATTAGCCATCACTACTTCAATTTCTTCTCCCTCGGTGGAAGAAGTTTCTAATTCACTTAACACTACCTCTGCCTCGGTGACAGAAGTCTCAGATTCAGACTCACTAATAGAGGGAATGCCCCTATCAAGTCTATTAATGTTATCGTTCAAATGGACCAACTCGGGATCCAATGAACGTCTACCAAACATACACCGATTAAATGAACTTGTAAATCACAACAAGTCCCCGGCAACGGCGCCAAAAACTTGATGGATAAAAATCCCACTGTAATAAAAATACCTTGCAAGTGTACAAGTACCGAAGTAGCAATGTACCAATGTAAGGGTCGAACCACAGAGACTCGTGGATAAACAAGCTGATTTAATTAATGTAAAAGTAACCAAGGGTTTTTTTTTATTTGATTTGATTAAACTACTTTAACTACGAAGCAATGAAAAGAAACTAACGATTTAAGATCACAAAGCACGCAAAGATTGAATTCAAGATAACGAAGATTCACAGAATGGGGTTCACAACTATCTTCACTCTATGCTATTTTTAATAAAAAGATTACCAAACTTGTTCAAAAAAATCGTTCACTTAGTTAAGAGTTGGGATGGTCTGGTCACCGGATTGCAACCCTATTATTATCTTTATGTGATGAATTCCGCTAGGTCAACAACACACACAAATAATTTATTAAGTTCTTAAGAACAATTGATTTTAGATCCTTTTTGATTTCCGCTAGGTCATTAATTAAATATATTCAATGAAATCTAGGTCAATGTAAAAACTATCCACGCTAGTACAATAATTTAAACCCTAATGATTTAAAGATCAACACTATCTATCTATAAAGTTGAAATCTTTAAACGAATTAAAATAATTCCAATGAACAAGAACAAGATTAATATTAATTAAGTACGATTTAGTATAGAGATTTGATAGTGCTACTCCCAATCCATGAACAAGAAGATTAGCTACTCATCAATATAGCAAGAATCACAAGAATATAATTAAAAACCATAAACCTGGATAAACGCTTGATGATGAAAAATAAAACTTTAAATCTTGCTTACAATCTTCAATACTAAGAAAACCTAAAAGAAAGCATAAAAAAAACTGTTCTGAAACCTAATATATTTTATAGTAGAGAGAGGAGTTCAGATTTGGGAAGGAAACAATAAAATTATGATAATTAATAAATTCCCGGAATTCCTGACAGTAGGGGCAAGCGGACGCTTGGGTAAGCCCAGGCGGGCGCTCTAGTTGGGCAGAGAATTGATCCGCTTGGTGACTTTAATTCAAGCGGACGCTTGGGTTGATGTGAGCGGGCGCTTGGGCGAGCGGACGCTTGATCATAAGCGAGTGGGCGCCTGGCTGCTTTTCCAGTTTTCTTCTTCTTTTCCTGCTTGACTTTTTGACTGTTGACTCTGACTCGGACTTTGACTTTCGTTGTTGACTTTTGACTCGAGCCAACCTTGGTCTTCCACACTTTAAGATCTCGGACTTTGTAATTACAGAATAACACTAAAAAGTGTTCCAAAATACCCAAATTCTCACAAACATCCTCAAATACAAATAGACCACAAATTACATTAAACTATTCTAAATTACATCAAAAGTCAATAAAAATAATATGAAAATGTAGAGATAAAATATGATAAAACCGATCCATCATAGATCATTTTAAAATTTCGTTTTGCATCTTATTCAATATTCATTTCATCAAGTGTTATATTTGTTGAGGCACATAGTTGATAAAATTCTGCAGTGTGTTCACTTCATTCAGTTTCCTTATTCGTAAGATATTCTTCTTCAACAAAGTCTAAACCATGATTTGAATCGTCATATGAATCTCGGTCTGAATGGTGGTTTGAACCACTATTTAGTCCACGGTCTAAACCGCAGTCTGAACCACATTACTGAACCGCGGTCTGAACTAAACCAAACCAAACCACGGTTTGGTTTGGTTCGGTTTGAACTTTTTGTGGTTCGGTCTCTAAAATGGCCGAGACCGAACCAAACCGAACCATTTACACCCTAACAATGACCCACAAATGATAATTTTTTATTAGAAACCTAAAATCAACACTCCCCATCTATTTCTATCTCCTTGCGACAACAACAACCAGTGATGCTACCAGATTTGAGCATTTAGCCACTCCAAATTGTTTTTTTTTTTTTTTTTTTGCTTGAAATCAAAGAGATAAAGGGTTTGAAATTGAGGAAATTAGGGCACAAAAGTGAAGGAAATGAAGAAATTAAGGCTCAGAATTGAAGCAATAGGTCTCGAATTAGATATGGGTTTGCGAATTAGAACACGGTAGTGGATGAAATAGATGCCGGAGGTGTTAGAATGGTCGGCGACGCTGCCGGAGTGAGGGATGGATGATTGGACGTGGGGAGGGATGGCGAGGAGGGTAGGGATGGCCAAACCGGAACCGAAAAACTGGACCGGAAAAGCCCGGAACCGGAGAAAACCGGGGAGTAAACCGGAACCGTAAGTTATCCGGGCCAGTTCAGGTTCACATAAATGGAGAACCGGACTGAAAATCCCTTGTTTTTCAATAATTTTAAAGGGGGGACCGGAACCGTATCGGAACCGGACCGAACCGGAACCGGATTGTGCCAAACCGGAACCGGAACCGGGGTAAGCGCGGTCCGGTTAAGGGTTACCCATATGCCGAACCGGAACTGGTGGTTCCGAACCGGAACCGGGCCCGGAACCGGTTTTGACCATCCCTAGAGGAGGGTAGGGTAGAGAGAGATGTAGTGGGCGACGGTCGCCGGAGTAGAGGGAGACGACCGCTGGAGATGGGGGAGATGATCGCCGGCGTAGGGCAGGGAAGAGCTGGTCGGAGGTGGTATGGTAGAGAGAGAAAGAGGAGGGAGGGGTGTGTGTGTATTTTGTGTGGGTGTAATCTGGAAAGAAGGGTTGTGAATAGTACAATATAAAGTGATAAGGGACTATATGGATCAAAATTATTTTGGGACAAAGTTAGTATACTAATTTATTAATAAAAAAAATCAAAATAAAAGAAATAAAAATATAAATAAATTTTGGACCATTACAACATTAATATCATTAGTTATGACAATTTATATACTTTTTCTACTTTATTCTCTCTTAATAACACACACACACACATATATATATACAATATTTTTTGGACCTCTACGACATTAATATCATTATCAGGGTCACATTTGATTTTTTTTTAATTGTAAATCTGCTAATTTTTTAACATATGTTAATATGCCCGTTAGATTTTTAACGGCTCAGCGTTATCCCTAGGCACTTTTTTTTTATTAAAACCATAGTACGCAGGTCATAGTATTAATTTTGTGAGTACGGGGGCAAATTACAATCAGGCAATAGTACGCAGGTTAAAATGAAAATAAACTTTTTAATTTTTTGTCTTTCAGTATTCAAGGGTTGAACCTTGCCACGAATTCGTAGATTTTTTTTTTGAGTGTTTCGGAAATTCAGTTACGGGGCCTATGATTTCGGATGACATATGCTAAAAAATCAGGGGTTGTCAATCTCGGCACACGCGATCCTGATCTTGGAGGGGTAGTGGGTACTTTGAAAGGGGCAATTACGGGTACAAAAGAAATTTAAAAAATGATGAATACAGAATGAGGTGATGATATTTTATTGGTTGTATCGGTTGTGGACTCGGCACACTCTAATTAAAAGCAGCAATAAAAATCACGACACCTCATTTTTGTAAGCCAAATTTTGTGAATTTTTTTGTGACATTATATTTACCCCTTGGAAAAAGTATAGCCCACCAAATCAAGATCTCTCTTTTCCATTGGTATTTTAATCTTGGCCGTTCATTGCTCTTTCGGACGTCTGAAAAGTCATGAGAATACTTTGAGCATCCTGATAGTACTCATTATAGATTTTATCTTATGCCACCTCATTGTCACATCATAAAAATAACAAAATTATCATTTTTTAGTTTTCCTCTGCAATGGTTGATCTAGGTAATGTTTTTTTATTATGGACCCACAATACAAAGAGATATCCATTTTACAAAGAAAGTAGAGAATTGTTTGGAAAGAAAAATGAGAGAGAAAGAGCAAGAAACGGTATCTAAATAGGAGTCATTTCTTGTCTGTTGGATCGACACCAAGGCCCACAATGGAAGAAAAAAAATAGGAGAGTATCGATACTTGTAAAAGTATTCCATTGTGGATGCCCTTAGTCAGTTTTATTTTAAATTACAAAATTTTAATATTTTATTCCAATTAAAATTGAAATAAAAACTAAAATGAATTTTTAAATACTTCTTAACTAATAACTAATGACACTCACATTTATATTCAAATCAACTAAACTACATATTCACTCCGTCCAATTTTAAACTTAAAAAATTTCTATTTTGAGTGTCCTTTTTAAACTTTGAAACTCAAAAAGGAAAGTTTTTTTATATTTCTTTATTTATGGGCTGCACATGCCATACTCACAACAATTACACACTAACTATTCCCTACCCATTTTCTCTCTCCTACCAAACCATCTACGCTCACAACACATCACGTTTTTTTTAATTCTTGAACTCAATTTTTTTTTTTGAAGTTTAAATTGGGACGGGTGGAGTATATTCACTACTCACTTTCTCTCTCCTACCCCACTATCTACACCCAAAATACATTACATTTAATTTTTTTCCTTAAACTCTATAATTCGACGGTTTTTTACAATTTGAAATGGATTTTTTCCTCAAATCACGTGCTCGGGCGATTTTTTTGCAATTCAAAATGAGATGGAGAGAGTTTCATTGGCACCTTAAGTTCCTAGCTAGAGACTTGTGTTGCATATGATACGGGAGTACCAATTTTCTCACGTGTGTCATAGATAACAAGGCCCAAGGGTGATTTAAACTGATCGAAGCCCATATGCTTATCAACCTCATTTGGGCCGAAATGAGATTCACCTTTAATAATACTAACAAGGGCTAGGAGAAGGGGTGACAATCGTGTATTTAGTTTTATTCACATTAGTTAAAAACACTCGGGTACACGGATTATTTTAACTAATATGGATAAAAAAAAAACACTCAATTACCACCCCTAGCTAGGAGATGTACTTGGATGGATTCGCCCCTGCCTCTTGCGAAGCTTTGTTCATGCTAGTTGCAACGAGCGGTGCCGATTCTCACATATTGTCATTTTTTTTGTGTTTGACCAAACGAGATAATTTTGTGTTAAGTAAAATCCATATTTTACTAAATCGATCTTAGCAGCACGAAGGGAAAAAGGGCAACGTGAACGAGCTTGTGGCTGCTCACTTAGTACATACTTTAATCTACAAAATCAAAACAAAAATTGTCAACTTAATTGTACCTTGACTAAATGCTTACACAAAAAATAATTATCTGAAAATAAATTAAAAATTGATTTTAATTCACCATTAATAATATACTCATTAACAATTTATAATTTTTCATTTTTTTTTTACAAATTATTGGCCAAAGTACGTTAAAATTGTTATTTTTTACTTTAAATTTTAGATTAAAGTGGGACAGATGGAGATGGAGTACTTAGTCCTCCATGATTGTAGGTAGGAATAAAAACAGAGTTCCGAATTTGGATTTGAGATAGGGAAAGGAAGAATTGAATTTGTTTGCGTGCCATAAAATGAATCATTGTTCTCTCAAAAGGGACATATCCATTTCCTTTATTGGGTCAACCCATTATTTTAGTTCTTGTTTTGCCATGCTCCAATTCTTTTTTTTTTCCGGGTACATAAGGAAAGAATTCTTACCACCAAAGAGCTCTAGCTCAAGCGGTATACGGTGTTATGCGAAGGTCTCGAGTTCGAATCCCGTAAGGGAGATTTGTGTTAGCCTATTTATAGGCCTAATTGTAGTCGTCATGGCCATTTGATGTAGCCTACGGATAAGGAAAGAACTCTTTCTCTTTTACAAATAGCATACGCATTTCTTCCATCTAGTAACACCTAAGTGGGAATGGAATTTATTGACTTGTACAAAGCACCCCATTATATAAGTGATCTTTATTCATATGTCTAAATATTCAATTGTTTTTCTATTGTCAAAAAAAGGCAATAATAAAAATAGGGGACTCACATTCCTTGACCAATTGGTTGATTTGTCCCAACATCTTTTACATGCACTCATTTGATGAAACGTGATTGGTTGAATGTTAATTGATTGGCCACTACCTACATATATGTGGGGGTAGTGTTACAAATTTGGGAATGCTGCAATATAACAACAAATTTATCGTTGCATCATTTTTATTCTCGTAATATGCTCGTAAAGCTAGTAATACATAATGTTTAAGATTTGAAGTAATATGCTAAACAATTATAATACTCTTAGCGTGTATTAGTAAGGTATTTGAGGAAGTAACTTCACCTTCACCTTCACCTTCACCTTCACCCAACAATAAGTTATGGTTTACACTTACACTAATAATGCAATATCATAAGATTATTAAGAGTTGTTGCGTACTATGCTACTTTAAGTTTAAACTTTTTGCAAATGTCTCTCAAAATAAATTTTGAACATTCATTGAAAGATGGACAAATTAGTCCTGAGTTCACTCTAAAATACAGTTAGCTTATTTTCTTACATTTGCTATTAAATTGCAGTAGTATTCAACAAATGATCAAATCGTTTGTTCCTTTTCATATTTTATGTGATAGGATAATATAGTTTCTTTATTTGAACAAATAAGGAGAATGTAGTTTAAAAGCATAATTCTATGACTAAATACAAATGTTTTTTTTTTTTTTTTTTTTTTTTTTTTTAAAGCATGACCAAGTACAATGTTGAGAACGTTCAAATTTTGTTTATTATAGAAAATTCTTCCACTCTCACCCTTTATCCTTGTATCTATTGCAAGATAAGCCCTGCTCCCTCCGTAATCCGTCCCATAATAAACTTTTCATATATACTCCCTCCGTCCCTATTTACCTTACAAAAATGAGGTTTTGCACAAAAATTAAGAAAATGATTGTAAAGTTGATGTGTTGTGAGTGTAGATAGTTGAGTGGGAGAGAGAAAGTGGATAGAGAAAAGTAAGTGGATAGTTGTTGTGAGTATGATAAGTGGGTCCCACTATTTAAAGAATGTTTAAAAGTTTCCTTTTTGAGAATTTGTAATGTAAATAGGGACACCAAAAATGGCAATTTTTGTAAGGTAAATAGGGACTGAGGGAGTAGAGTATTAGGAACAAAATTTAAGGAAGGATGTTGAAAAAGTAGGCGGTGTGAGTGGAAATGAGAGAGAAAGTAGGGTAGAAAATAGTAAGTGGATAATTGTTGTGAGTGGGCAGGAGAGAAAAAGTGAAGGGGATCTTTTCTTTTTGGGTAAGTGAGAGTTTCCGATTGTTGTATAAATGACTCGATTTGTGGGTAAGGAATCAGTAGGTTAGGCACACCGAAAAAGATGTTATCTTTAAGGTATTTAATTCGTCCCACACTGGTGTAATGGTTCTCAACGAATTTCACCTCCAGGATACAAAACCTACTCAACTCTATTCAAAGTTACACTACTTTGAATAAATCTGGAACAAGAACTCGAAGCTTTTAAACTGTATAGAAGAAGGGAAGAAATTTAATAAGAAGAAAGAACTCTGTAATTTTTCAGTAAAACAATTCAGTAGAGGCAATCCTATTTATAGTGGTAATGCCTGACTGAACTGGTTTGTTCGGATAAGTGTGTCTCTCAGAATAGTCACAACGGTGTCCATTCGGAGAATCACACCCGAACAAATCAAACTGAACACATTCCCCTTGCCTCAAACAAAACGGGCTGTTTGCGTACATCCCTCCTGACCTCAAATCAGTCGGATTGTCTAAAAATATTTAATTAACTAATTAATCGTATAATTAATTAATTTCTTTGTTTCTTATATATATTTATATATATATATACATATATATATATATATAATATATATATATATATATATATATATATATATATATATATATATATATAATACTCAAAGCCATACTTAGTATTCTTCCATATTAATGGGAAGCCCAAGCAAGCTACTTAGAACTCTTCAACTTAGCTATGATATAGTAAGTTTAGCTCCAAGCTTTAGATAGGAATCCCATGTGGGATAAAAGAGATACAATGAAAGGAGACAAAAAGACTTTTGTATAAAGGATGATAAAAAAAGGTTGCTTACAAACTCAACGTGGGAGAAGAGTGTTACATGTGAATACTACTACATATAACACCGATGAGACGCTGCGACGCCCAAAACGGCAAAATGAGAAGTTTGTTATAGGATGGAGGGAGTATATTTTATGCTACTTATTACCTTTTCAGCTTTAAATATTTAGTTTCTGGTAAACGGTTTGGCGAAATCCAGGTGATCGAGATTCTAAGACCATGGGCAATAAGGGGGTTTAGCTGGGGGTTGAGAGGGAGTTAGTTAGTTGAGTGTGTGCAATAGGGGTTGAGAGGGGGGTGGTTGAAGGGAAGGGTTGAAGAAGTTCAACATGGTTGGAGAAAAAGAAGTGGGACCCGGCAAGGACACGCGTCGGCCTTCAATAGGGCCAGGTGAGGCGCGTGTAAATCACGCACATACCGGGTGCGTCAAGAGTCCTTTCTCCTTTTTTTTTTTTTTTTTTTTTTTTTTTTTTCTGGCTTTAACAAGTGTCATGCTCTGGTTGGTCCGCCAAATTTTTACATTTTAATTTTCAACTCAATTATTTGAGCTCAATTATTTTACAGCAAATTTTTTTTTTTTTTTTTTTTTTCACAGAAATTCATCATTTTTTTCCTCTATAAATTGATATAAGTTTAATTTGATTTGGACACACAGAAAAAAAACCTTTTTTTCTCCCTATAAATTTCTTAATTATCCTATTTTAACCCTTAATTATCCTTTTAAAAAACACCAATTTTTGAAAATTAGTGATTTAACAAAAATTTAAAAATTCTCGTCTTTATAATTGTAATTATAAAAAATAATTAAGTGTGAATTATTTTTTAATTATAAATGATTTATTATTTTATTAATCATAAACATAGAGATTATAAATAAAATAAAAGCGGTAGGGTATAGAATGATGAGTTGGGAGGAGTTGAATTTTAAACTAAACTAGTTATTGTGGGGGGTGTAGTTGAGAGGGTAGTTGAATGATTAAGTGGAAGGAGAGAGAAGATGAGGTGGAGTGATATTAAGGTAGTTGAATGTTTTTGGGGGTTGAAACTATTGCCAATGGTCTAAGGCTGGAAAGTGGAAACATAACATTTTATCCTTAAAGCTAAACAAACAAATTTAAGGTTAAATCTCATCAATGTTATGTTGGCCTCTTAAGGTGCAATAACTTTTCACAACTTTGGTTGCATTTAATCGTTTGTGTGATACATCCGTCTCTCATAATGTCATATTTGACTTGACAATATATTTTTAAAATATAATTTAGTTGTTTGTCCAGCAAGTATACCATTGTGAAACTGCATTAATTTAGGTTATTTCTTTATTTAAAAATGCGATATTCATTTTGAGATATACAAAAAAAAGGAAGGGCAAATGACAATTTAGGGCCCATATTGACATGCTTTTCACAGGGGCCTGGGCCTCATATTTCAATTTCATCGATTTAGAGCCCCAATGTGTTTAAATGTTATCAATTTGGGGCTTTTTGACGAAATTCGTTAAACAACTTAGTTAAGTAACATGTGTCACGCATGTGATGAGCAAATTGGATTAGTTTGAAAGAAAATTAGTGTTAAGGGTTTAAATAAAAAAACATAAATTAAAAGGGTTATAACAAAAATAAATTAATCATATTTTGAACAAAAAAACATCTTCTTTCATCACCACCGCCACCGCCATCTTCGCCCCTTCCTCCTCCAAAAGACTCATCATCCTTCGACCATTTACCCTCTAATCCCGCTTACAGATCTCTGGCATCTCCATACCCTCCATCCTCACCAAATCTGCAAGAAAAACCACCTCTAGAACACCATTTTTCCAGCAAACTTTCTCAACCAAAGCATTGAAGGTGGCAAGATCGACATATTTGTAAAGCTCCATGCTCAAAATTGAAAATCGAATCAGTAACCACGCCAGTGCCGATGATTCACAGAGTGAGCAGATCTGGAACGGTAGTAATGAAAGGGAGAGCCAAAAAGATAGGAGGGAAAGGGGAAGGGGCGTTGAAAGAGGAGGAGTGAAGTGGGAGGGAGGTGAGAGAAGTGAGAGGGATGATGGTGGGATGGGAGGGGGGGGGGTGGTATGGCAATAGATGGAGGAGAAAGTAGAGGTGGGTTTTATGTTTAGGGGAGGGGCGGCGGTATGCACAATAAAAGCAATAAAAGCAATCGATGAAAATCTAAAAAAACTTATTAATTTTAAATAAGAATTATTATTTTTCATTTTATATTTTAAATTATGGTTTTCATTAATTAATTATTCAATATTAGTAAATAATTTTAATATTGTCATAACCCTTTTAATTTAAATATTTTTGTTTAACCCCTCAAAAGCTAATTTTAATTTCAAACTAATCAAATTTGTCCATCACATCCGCGACACATGTCACTTAACTGAGTTTTCTAACGAATTTCGTCGAAAAGCCTAAATTGACAACATTGACCATATTAGCTTCTAAGTCAATGAAATTGAAATATGGGGCCCTAATTGTGAAAAATATGTCAACATTAGACCTTAAATTGTCTTTTGCAAAAAAAGTTCGACTTTATTATAAGACGGAGCGAGCAGTAAGAAATATTTACAAGTGTAAAATTTGTCACTTTTTGATACAATTTTATAACAAAGAAATTAAGTGTTTACACCTTATTCTCATTTCTATTATTTTCATATCATTCTAAACCAAAGTTGATAAAGAAAAATAGCACAAAAGAGGAGGAGATGTGAATAATGAAGGGGAGTGTGCAGTCAGATCGTAGGGCAACTCGCATCAGAGCTCAAGATATGAGTAAATACTTTTAACTGGATGTTTATTAACTACATGATGAAGGGAAAAAAACAACAATCTTACCAATAATATATTTAAATCTCATTTAATACCCTTAAATTAAATTATGATTAAGTACATAGAACTGTTATAACTTTCGACTCAACACCGTACAAACCCTAACTAACTAAGGTGGGAAAAATGTGAAAATAGAATATTGGGAGAGTGAGACAAGCATGCTAAACAGGAACCACGATTTGCAAACAGCATGCTAGACAAGTAATGGGCCCACTTAAGCATACTCTCCCCCGGCCCCTAGATGCTAATGCTAGCCTATATTCAATCAAAACACCTTTCTGAATTAATTCTCCAAATTCTTCTTTGTTTCTTTCTTTTCTAGGGAAACTTCAATCAAAAATTCTTGTTACCCTTTTTGGATCACTAGCAAAGTTTTAGGGAAAATGATTGTCGGCAATATATAATTACAAATATATATTATGCCTCTTAGTTAATTTCTCGTCAATAATCAGTCTCGTAAACGACTTATTAATATATTTTTTTAAAAAAATATGTTTTGCTTATTTGTGAATGATTAAAATTACACCAAGGCTGTCTTTTGAAAAAAAAAAATTACACCAAGGCTATTCACTTATTTAAATATGTGACAGTTATTTTTTAATAGACCAGAAAAAATTATAATAGGACACTTACTATAAGACAAATAGATTAATTCTTAGCCCCTAATAAATGAGGTGGTCTCCCATGAGAACAAGGGGATCCGTCTCATGCATGAGACGGGTCGCCCCATGACCCATGGGCCGAACCCGCCACGTGGCAACCCACCATTGGCCGAAAAAAAAATATTTTTTTTTTTTTTTTTTTTTTTTTTTTTTAGTTTTTATATTTTTTTTTTCCGGCTTTTCAGTGGTTTAGCAAAAAATAATAGTTACCATCTCTTAAAGTAACATTGTTCATAAGTAAATGTAATACTTGTTTTAAAACAACAAAAGCTCGTTTTTACCCATTTGAAAAGTAATAACTTATGTATATGAATGTAATAGTAAGTTTATACAAGTAAATGTAACACTTTGATTGACGAAATTGTAACAGATTTCTATAGATAGTGTAATACTTTTACATGTATCATGATAAATTTGACCCCATTGTAACTTATTGTTTGAAAACAAATAGATATCTATACATATGTATTACAATTATTTACAAATACTATTACATATAAATAACACGTTTGTTACATTTTAGTTATAATAAGTATTACTTTTGGCAAACGAAGAAAACATAGGAATAACACTATTACTTTAAGAGATGGTAACTATTACTTTTCACAAACCGAAAAAAAACCAAAAAAAAAACAAAAAAAAAAAAAAAAAAAAAAGGGGCCAATGAGGGGCTGCCACGTGGCAGGGTCCCCCATGGGTCCTGGAGCAGGGTTGTGGGTCGGGTAATGGGTCAAAAAAATGACCCGTCTCACCCATGAGACGGGTTGGAGTGTTCTCACACAAGTTTTTGTCCTAATAAATTGACATAAACTACTTCTTCTTATAGTAATTAATTAAGACATAATGAAAATAGTTGATGGTATTATTTTTTTGTGTGATGGATTAATAGGTAGCAAAAAGTAGGTAAAACTAGGGTAGCACCACAATTCCAAATAAACACCTTTGATAATCTACTTTTTGATAATAAAACAAGTTTTATTGGGATTACTTCATTTTTTTCCAGGACATGGAACTTGTAAATAATGTATGGGTCGTTTTGATAACCCTCACCATATTCCTTCTATGATATGTAGGCCTATAAAATAGGGTTTCATGACAAACAAATTAAGCTTGGAGATAATGGACTAATCTATGGGCTAAAAATTAGAGGAAGTCTAGTGCGAAAACGGTCTGACACATGAGACGGATCTTGACGAAAGAGGAAATTGGCTTGCCCCACCTCACTACGGGGGCAAACCATTTACTCTTTCAACGAGACCCGTCTCGCACAAGTTTTTGTCTAAGAATTAAAACTATTTTGAAAACAGTTTCTTTGATAAAAAAAAAAAAAAAAAACATTGTTTTTCTTGTTCTCTCTCAATCCAATGGAGCCTAAATTAATAGATCTTGGATTTATGATATAGCACATTTCAGAACTCCAAAAAACATCTCTACAGTCTTTATATTAGTTTCTGACTAAAAACAATTAGGTGCCAATTTTGAGACATGGTTTTGACAAGGCAAACTTCTTTTTTTTTTTTTTTTTTTCGAGTACAATGTCTTAATCAGGTGCCAACTTTGTAATTAGTTAGTGTTTGGCATATGCTAAAATATGTTCAAAATCCAATAACACTTGTAATTTTGAGTGAGCCTCCAATCTTTGTGGTGTGCCATCTCTTTTTTAATTGTGAATGAAATGAATTATCGTTTGCCTTCAAAAAAATAATAAAAATAATAATAATAGGATTAGTCAATATGTATGTATGATCATATGGTAAATTTGTATGATATTTATCTCTCACAAACTCATATAAAATACCATTTCATTTCTAAATAATTAGTAGTCTATTAGTTAAAACTATCATGTTAATGTCAGATTTGTCTGATAGTAATCCGACACTTTTAACTGACCTAGTAAAACTGATAATTTTAAAACCCTAAAAAGTCTCCATTTTTGTGTTTTGAAAAATTGATGTTGTTATAACACTAATACTAATATATACTCCCTCCGTATTAAAATAATCTTCCCACTTTTTTCGCCATTCCTATAAAAGAAATTTGAGCAAGAATTGTAAGTTGATATAATTATACAAATGAAAAATCTAAAACTTGTTATTATACAATACACCATCAACAATACTATCACTAACAAGTTTTAGATTTTCATTAGGATAATCAAATTAACCCAAAATTACTGCTCGTAGTAACAGAAAAAAAAAAGGTGGGAAGATCATTTTATTTTGGGACGGAGGGAGTATACATATGTTGAAAGAGAAAAACTGTAAAAACTTGCATTCGTTCAAAACCATAGTATATGTTTACAAATCAACTATACTTACCATGATCATCAACCCCTTTAAACATCAAACTACTAAGTATAATTAATTAATTAGAACTTGTTCATCCAATTTATCTTCCCTTAATACTAGTTTTTTCATTTCTTCACTTATCAAATATGCATATCCCAATATCACGATCTGAGCTTGTTGAACTCAAGAACCCGTTCATCTTCCCCCCTCCATCCCCACCATTTTGCAACAAAAACAACGCCATCTCCGAAGAACCCTCCAAGTTGCCGTCCAAACTTAAAAATTCATCGCCTACTTCGTATCTCTCCTCTTGACTTAACTGAGAAGCAACAAACTTATCAAGATCCCTCCAATCCATAACTTTATTATTGTTAATATTTTGGCCTTCTTCTTCGTTAATATTGTCAGATATTAATGACATTGAGCTAGGCCTTTTGATGGTGGAAATGGGAAGAGACGGGCTCTCGAGTTGTGGGAGCTGTATAAATTGGTCACACTGCACAAACTTTGAACTTTCTAGCTCTTGCTTGCATAAGAAGCTTTGTTGAAGAAAGCTTGAAGGTGGTTGACTTGTTAAGTAAGTCTCGATCGGATCTATAACTGGAGTACTCACATGACCAGTTGGTTCGTCGTAGAAATAGTTTGATTCCCATCTTTCATTAACGCTTGACTTTGTTTGACCCGTTGCTCGCTTCTTGAATGCCCTACATACCACCCATCCTTCTTCCTGCATTGGAGCAAGAGAGCAATATGATCAGAACATTTATCAGAATGAGAAAATCTTAAACTTATTTTATTTTCTTTTTTCAAATGAAATGTAATGAGAGGAATGTATATTTGGTAATTAGACTAATGCAACATATACATCAACCTTTCCCAAGAAATGTTTACAGATCAACTAACAATGGACAGTTTTTATCCCAGTAACTATTTCATAACCTTTTTCCTCTTCCACCTCCGCAACGATAACAAAAATCTATACATCAGTGACAAGTTTTGTTATAATAACGAGATTTTGGCAAGAAACAATACATTTTTCCTCTTTCATACCTCTATATGTGAAAGAATGAAGGTGTAGACTTTTGTTAGACTGCTCATCTTTTTTCTTTTACCTTTTTGACATTTTTATACTTTTTTTGTGAACAAGGAGAAGAGAAGATGAGAAAAGTGCTTGAGTTATAGAAGTGGAATGTTTCTTTTGACAAATTGAAAGTTGGAACTTCTGATGTTAGTGTGATAACTTTTGACTTCATTTAGATCAGTCTAGAGAGAGATTTGGCCAGCCATGAAAGTCATCTCTCTTTCCGACAAGCCTCAAAGATAGCGAATTATGAAGCATGCACGAAAAGCGCAAGTTATTCCGTACCCCCACAAGTCAAAACTGGTCCTTCAAAGTCAATCAGAAAAATAAACTATGAAGAAAAGATAAAGACTTTGCATAGAATTTCTTCAATACTAGCCTAACTTGCTACCGCGTTGAGACAGAGAGAGAGAGAGAGAGAGAGAGAGAGAGAGAGAGAGAGAGAGAGAGAGAGAGAGAGAGAGAGAGAGAGAGAGAGAGAGAGGGAGGAGAGGATCATGTTATATAGAAGCTAGCTATAATTCTTGGTGAAGGAATCTATAACAAGAGGAATAAGTTAAACAAATAGCAAAATTAACTAATAGGCATATATACCTGTGGAGGACCATTTTCGTCAGATTCAAGCCTATACTCATGCATGATCCAATCAGTTTTTTGACCATTTGGCGCCCTCCCTTTGTAGAACACAAGTGTCTTCCTCATCCCTATAAGCTTTAGCTTGTCATACACCGCCTTATCTCTCCCCGTAGCCTTCCAAAACCCCGCAATTGTTGCTCTATTAGTCCTTGTCCCCGTCGGATACTTTTTATCCTTATGACTGAAGAAATACCACTCGTTTTGCTCTTCATATCCTATCCGACACCTCTCTGTAACAACAACAATCAAAATATTAGATACTGTTAATTTAGAAACTCATCTAAAAGTTTAAGCGGTTCTATATGCAACAGTGAAACCAACCTACAAAATTTTCGTCTTGTATATAGATAGATCAGATCTGAGATGGGTATTTCTTAATTTTCTCAGCTAACTTCAAGTTTTAATGAATCATAATCAAAACCTAAACATGGTTTCGTACAAATGAAACCGAATATATATACTTAAGAAACCATAATAGAACAAGTGAAGATCTGTAGAGATGAGAATATAGCTGAAAACCCTAATTAGTGAAAGAAGAATGAATACCTATGAGATCCCATGGTTCTATTCTGTATAGATCGATATCTCTGATAACATCAAGATCGATCTTCTGAGACGCGATCTTTTTCCTGAGATAGTAACCAACGAGCTCTTCATCCGTTGGATGAAATCGAAATCCGGGTGGGACACATGACTCCATTGTATCCATCATACTGAGTAATCAACTGAGTACTAATGTTGCTGCACTTCTTCTAGCTGCATCAAATTCACAACCACTCAATTATGAGCCTTAAAATCATAACCTCTCCAATATGTTTATTGACTATTGAGGATATATAGTAACATACATATATAAGCACAGGGAGGGAAAAGGTAAAAAGGGAAAGGAGGGGGGAAGATGAATGGAAAGAAAGGGAGATTATGAACCATACAAATGGAAAGGTGACAAGTGTTATCAGATATATATAATCATCAACTCATTTGGTGGTGAGCAACACTCAGTAATAGAGTTGTCATTATTTTTAATTTTATGGATCGACCGCGTGTTTTACACAGAAAAGTTAAATGTTTTGTTTTTGAATTACAATGATTTGTGTAGGGGTGAAAAGAAGAATAGATGAAAAGGAAAGGTAAACCAAATGATGAGCTAGTTTAAATTTTTGGGTACTGATAAGTTGTTGATGAAGTGAATTAATTAGCCCCTCCGCCCTATATTAAATATTGCACTTTTTTTTTTTTGGAAATATAGTTATTACTTTTCTACATAAAAAAAAAGTTTCTGTACAATTTTATCAAGGTAAAAGAGATATTTAAAAAAGTGGAAGGCATATTTTAAAAAAGCATTGACAAGCCAATTGCGACATTATTACGAGACGGAGACATCGGAGAGAGTAGAATGGAGCTCATAGAGCCTCTTATGGTGTGGATGTCAGAAGAAACAAATGTGCAAGTTGAGGTTTTGGGGCAATGATGTTGTCTTGTGTTGGTGAATGGTTCAAATGATGCATCAAAGAGAGACTAGGGCCTTAAAATTATTCAATTTTAATATGGGAAGGTCTAAAACCCTGGGGTAGTTTAATTTACGCGGTTAGTTTAAACAATAGTTTTATAAATACAACCCTTTACGTAATGAGTTGGTTTTGGGGGAAACTAGTTCCTCCATAATTTATAAAAAGTCATGTTTTTTTAACTCTTCTTAAACCCTAAAAGGCCTAAATTCTAAACCTTAAACTCTAAGAGTTGGTTTTGGGGGAAACTAGTTCCTTATAAGTTATAAAAAGTCCTGTTTTTTTTAACCCTTCTTTAATCCTAAAAGGCCTAAACCTTAAATCTTAAACTAACCCTTACAAAAACAGGACTTTTTATAACTTATGGAGAAACTAGTTTCCCCAAAATTTTCTCAAACCCTAAACCTTAAACTTTAACCCTTATAAAAACAGAATTTTTTATAACTTATGGAGAAACTAGTTTCCCCCAAAATTTTCTCTTTCGTAATTTAAATCCGTGACATGAATTGTGTGATAATTCTAGCTAGGGTTTGGGTTGATCACCTTCTTTTTTATTTAAAATATAAAAAAGAAAGAAAAAACTGAAATAAGATTGTATAGGAAAAATAACCAACTAGGGAAAAAAGAACAAAAAGGAGGCTATAGATTAGAGAAAGAGACTGAGCTTGGATGCATATAAGTAAAAAGTTACTACAAAATGAAAGAAGATGCACTTTTGAGGTTGAAAATTGGTGTTGGGAGAAGAAATTAAATAAAATAAAATACCACCCCGTACAATGTTAATTTAAGGATTCACAATACAAACATTTCAACTGTATAGCAATCGGCTGTATATATTTAGACAAAAAAACTTAGGTGAGACGGTTTTACACGTGAGACAGACTGGTCTCGTTGTTGAGAGAGTAAATGGTTTGCCCCTATGGGCGAGGCGGGGCAAGCCCATTTCCTCTATCATTGAGATCCGTCTCACACAAGACTTCCTCATATATTTATAGACATAGTTAATAGTACATTAATCTGACTGCTATATAATCGATTGTATTTTTCCATATTACATTAATTTAAAGTGGGGGGGGGGGGGAGGGGTTGAATATTGAAGAATAAAGAAAGAAGATGAGGTAATATAAGAAAATTAGCATGCGTTAGTATAAAGGGGATATAGAATGGATGAGGCCTGACAGAAGTGGGGATGATGAGAGATAGAAAGAAAGAAAAAAGAAACAAAGGTGTGGGTGAAGTTGTATGGACTGAATAGAAAGCAGACTTTATGGTCTGTTTGTCGAGAATTAAGGTAGCAGAAACTGAGGGGATGGCTTCTTAGAGTCAGAGATATATAATAGATAGTGCTGCATGATGGAGTATAACAAACAACCACCCAAACCTTAAATTTTTGTTAATGCTCACCTCGTGGGTTTTGTTCTTCAGTTTTTGTTCTATGCAAGTTAGCTCTCACTTACATGAAAATCTCAGAGAGAGAGAGAGAGAGAGAGAGAGAGAGAGAGATTTCTATATATATACATACATATATGTAGAGAGAGAGAGAAAGAGAGAGAGAGGTTGTCTCTTTTTCACAATCAGATATAGGTAGGTGTGTAAGAGAGAGAGACACTGCCCAGAGAAAGAAGATATGAGAGAGTTTGCCTCATCTCGCACTTAGAGATGACATAGCTAGAGTTTGTCTCTATTTTCTTCATTTTGCTGTCAGAAAGAGAGAGAGAGAGAGGGTTGCTTGTGCTTCTTTCACAGGAAAGTGCGCAAGATCTGGAGAGAAAAGAGAGAGAGAGGGTTGCTTGTGATTCTTTCACAGGAAAGTGCGCAAGATCTGGAGAGAAAAGAGAGAGAGAGAGAAATTCCATCCGTCTATACACATATATAACACATATGTAAAGAATTAGGGAAGATGTTGGTAAGAGAGTGAGCAGTTTAAAAGGGATACTACTTGAGCGGTTATTTTGGTGCAGTTCCAGAGTAATTTGGCCTCTCCCTACTAATGGGTGGAGGATCTAGAGCTGCATCAGACTGACCGCTCCAGCAGTTCCAAATCCGTTCAAGATCAGTAAGATAATTTGCCACATCTTTCCTCAAAGATATGTATGTACATAAGAGAGGTCTAGCATATCATGTTATGGCTAGCTATTGATCCAACATTTACTTATCAGCGAGGAGACAGCTAGTTAGCCTCTTTCGAAGTTCAGAGATCTTAATTTGTCTTGTGATCATAGATTCGATTCCACAAAATGCATTGTGATCAACCTACAACAAATTTAAATATATATGTAGATGATCTAAAAAATACAAGTATCATAGATCGATGTGTATGGATCATATCAAAGATATATAGATTTACGATCCTTGATCGATAAAAATTACTTCATCGATCCACCCCACAACCAAAACGAATACTCAGTTTTATCTTGATCAAGAATAAAAATGGATGCGAGATATATCTAGTAATAATTACAATGATAGAGAGTTCATTCTAAGGTGTAGGTTAAGGAGTTATGCATGGAAATGTGCAAAAGCTTACCAGAGTGATGTGAGGGAAGTATTTCTGGCAGTATGATGTTTGTAATTTTATGTGTACATGTTTGAAGGAATTAAGAAAGAAGATGAAGACAATAGGAGAGAGAATGTATTAGGTTTAGTTTGGGAGGGAAATGGAGGAGTGAGACAAGTATTAAAAAGGAGGAGAAGACAAGGAAGGAGGACCGCTAATTTGCGCGTGGGTTCTAACTTTCCCCATTCCCTGACGTCACTCCACATTTTTTTTTCACCTTTCATCTCATATAAAATTGCTAAAATCTTGCGTAAAACGCGTTTTACGAAATGTTTAGAAAAAACGTGTTTCTAAAAAATGCGCGGTAGAATTTTTGTAAATAGCTTGAACTTTTCAACGGTTCTGGGTATGGATATAGTGCCTTCTGGATATGAGATTGATATCCAGAACTTGTGAAAGTGATAGCAAGACGTGTTTTTAAAAAAACTCACGGTGACATTTTTGTAAATAATCAGAACTTTTCAAACGATTCTGGATATCAATATAAAGCCTTCTGGATATGAGATTGATAGCCAGAACCTTTGAAAGTGATAGCCAGAAGGGTCCTGGATATCAATGTAAAGCATTCTCGATATCAATATAAAGCATTCTGGATAAGAGATTGATAGCCGAAAAATTTGAAAGTGATAGCCAGAAGGTTTTTTTTTTTTTTTTTTAGAGGAACGGAAGTGTTAATAGATAACCAGTGACAATGTTTAGGATGTCCAGTTGTTGTGTTATGAATGTCCAGTGAGTGTGTTGATGACCGCCAGATGATTTTGAAAAAGATGTTTTTCCTAATACTAGGAAAAACGCGTTTTACAGGAGACCTACTCTATAAAATTAGGTCAAAATGTATATATCCTTTCATTAAAAAAATAAAATAAAATGCTACCCCATCCCAAAATAACTTTACACTTTTTTCGACGTCACTATAAAAGAATTTTGATAAATAATTTTAAGGTAATTTAATGACATGGATTAATTTACTATTACCTCCGTTTCGATGGTTTTATTTTATTTCTTATGACTAATTAATATAAGTTAAAATTGATCCATTAATAATAATTTTAAATATTTTACTAAAATGATTATATTGTCATTAATGTTTGGTCAAATAATTTATCAATGATAAATTTAAAAATCTCATTAGAATAATTACATTGTCAGTAATGTTTGATCAAAGTGAGCTTATGTTGACATCAAAAGCCAAATGAAACTATCTTTTTGGACGGAGGTGTTAGACATTTTATCCACATCTAATAGAGAATTAAACATGGACCGGTATATACATTTGAGTGACCACTTCCCTTATCACCAATTGATTTTAAAGTGGAACACCCGTTATAGTCTATTATTGGCCAAATTCAACTCATGCTCACACTTATGCCTCGTCCCAGATTGTATCAGAGTGGGTCGATCTCTAGACTCTCCTTGCTCGAGTTATTTTAATAGAAAACTAAAGATCGAACTAAACATACCGATATATAGAGTTGAGAGACTATTTCCCTTATAATAAATTGGTTTTAAGGTGGAACGTATAAGAGCAGGGAGTATAAAATAAACGCATCCATTATAAAATGCAACTTATCACTTATAACTTGTAATGTAATTCATGTTGGAATTATTCAATCTAATTTTTTAAGCCATTATGCTGGTTTTCGGACATGTTTGAAAATCTTTTATGATTTTAAATTGAAAAATATAATATTTAGATTACTTAATTAATTATATTATTCTTATAGGTTACTTATGAAGTGTCAAAACATTTAATTTTACCATTCAATTAGCAGTACGTATGCAAATTATGGAGTACAATTCTTTTGCAAAATACTACAGAATTACTGTTGGTGTGATTTATTTTACTCACTTTATTTCAGAATTATTATCATTAATAAATATTACACACCATTTTGACAGATATTAAACGACATTTTCTCAGTTCTGAAAACAAATGTCGCAATTTACTTGTTTTTTTTTTTTCAGAAAATATGTCTTACTTGTTTATGGATCATTTTTACAATGATGAAATTGCCTTGCACATATTTTATATTTGAAAATACAAAATTTATATTTATCCAAATTTTGAAAAATGAAACGTACATTAGCTTTGAAAGAGGAAAAAAAGAAGTAAACATGTGAGTTAAAAAATAAAAAGGGCACACCTTCATCTAATGTTGTCAAATACCACGATATAATTAAGTACTCGCTCTATTCAAAATCTCGTACTCCTTCTGTTTAAGAATAAGGTTTTTAATTTCTTTTTTTGTTTGTCTCGTATAAGATTTTTAGTTGCTTTATTACCTAAAATAAATAATTCGACCCATTTGTCATTCCCACTACAAAAACTTTCTACCCATTTTCGACTACTTTATTTTTCATACTTACAACATTAATTTTTTCTTAATTCCCGTGTAGTCAAGAGTCAGTCTTATGAAAAACATGTTTTACACTAAAAAATGTATAAAACTTGTTTTACGTTGAGAGATTATGTTTACATTAAAATAATGAAGGAAGTTTTACACTAAACAAGTGTAAAACAAGTTTTTTCTCAAGGTTTTGACTAAAGTCAAACTGAAAACTTTAGTCTGAGTATCAAAATCGTCCTGTCAAGCCAGCCACGCTGGGCAAAAGGAAAACTAAACCCACGTGTTTCCCGCCAAGTGATTGTACGTCAACGCCGGTCCCCGCCCCCCGCTTCTTCCGAGCGAGACGTGGAGCTAACAAGCTGAAATTCCCACTTTATCCTTCAACCTCATACCCAAGAACCCAACAGATCCCTAAAAGCAAAGCTGACTTAAGGGGCATTTTCGTCATTATATTGCATCTGACTTCTGAGTTGTACTCCAAATGATTTCATTCAGACATGTATTCTGGGGAAGAAACTGTTGAAAAAGAAAAGTATGTAAAGAAGAAAACGTAAATGGAGGAGAACAGTGTGACCAACGTGTCAGTTCCTTATTGGTTAAAATTCGTTAAATGAACCAACTTCACGTAGAAGATACTCCCTCCGTCCCGCCGAAAATTGCAAAAAAAAATCATGGCACAAGAATTAAAGGAAAAGTGAAAAAGGTGATGTGTTGTGAGTGTTGATAGTTGAGTGGGAGGGAGAAAGTGGGGTAGAGAATAGTTAGTGGGTTAGTGGATGTGAGTATGAGAAGTGGGACCCACTAATTAAAAAATATTAAAAACTTTCCATTTATGGAATGTGCAATTTCTATGGGACGCCCATTTTGGTAAGTTTTGCAATTTTCGGTGGGACGGAGGGAGTAAACAAAAGGATTGTTAAAGTCCCAAAAGTATTCCGACGGTGTTTAAAATTTTAGGCATTGTAAATTTTTAACTTTCTTAATTATACTCCCTCCGTCTCAGAGTAGGAGTCTTATTTTCTTTTTTTAGTCCGCATTCCTAAAATGGCAAAACTTGAATAGTGTCTTTTATACATATGCTATTATAAAGTTGATATATTTACAGAAAAACCTCTCCTTGTGTGTCTTGGCCTATAGGAGTAGAATGTAATTTTACACTCTCTCTCTCCTGATTTCTACCCACTTGCAATTATTTATTCATCTTTAAGCACTTTTCTTAATAAGCGTGAGATTTGGGGTAGGACTCTTATTCTGGGACGGAGGGAGTAGTATTTATACAGGAGGGAGGGATCTCTGGTGAGAACACTTAGATCCGTCTCATAGAAGAGACGGGTTGACCAATGACCAGTGTACAACATTATCCGCGAAGCGTAGGATCCCAACCCATCAGGGGTGGACCCAAGCATACCTAAACATGGATGGCAACGGGTCGGGTTCGGATCGGATCAGGGCCGATTCGAATCCGATCCGAATTGTAAAAAGGGCTTGCCGAACCCGATCCGAATGCCTGCGACCCGCGCCCCGATCCGTGATCCGATCCGATCCGCTCCCCCGTCGTCGCCCCGATCTGATCCGATCCGTTTGCGCCCCGATCCGACCGATCCGAAAACGGCTGAAGCTCAGAACTAGGGATGGCAGTCTGTTTTAACAACAGACACATCAACAAAAAAAACAAAAATAAAATAAAAATGAAAACATGCATTCAAACTCAATCTCAAAACAAAAACAATCCCAAAACACTAAGAAAGTTATTACAATCTCAAAACAAACCAAACAAATCAAAGAAAATAGTTTAACATCACATATTACATTCCCAACAAATGTTCTAAAAATATAACATAGAGTTTTGAAATACTTCATTCTTCAAGTATCACCAAGTCTAAGAACTTCATTCTAACCTTTACCTTCAAGCAAGAAAAGACCCCAAACCTACATCAATACAAATAGATAACAAATGTTAATTAATCCTATTAAGTTACTTGAAATAAAAAGCAATAAAATTATATTACTATAGTAAGTTATACCTTACTCAATTACTCATCAACATCATCGTTGCATGTTGCCATGTTTTGCTCATCCTCCACCTTCAAAGAAAGCCTTACAAGCAAAAGTGTTAATATATACAAACAAAACAACAAGTTGCAAAAATAAAAAGATAGTAAATTCAAGTAAGAACCTTTATTTTCATTCCGAAGCCAATTTTGAAGACACATCAATGCTTCCAATGTATTAGATGCCAATCTACTCCGAGATGGGCTAACAATTCTTCCACTTGTGCTAAAAGCGGACTCCGATGCAACACTTGTAACTGGAATAGCAAGGATGTCCCTAGCAATTTTTTGTAGAGTTGGAAATTTAAGACCATTTGTCTTCCACCATCCTAAAATATCAAAGTTGGAAGTCCTTGGCAACACTATTTCTTCCAAATAATGATCTAGTTCCGATTTTACATCCATTTTACTAAAAGTGCTACTTACAAACATGTCATAGTCCGAAAGCATGTCACTTGCATTCAACCCACCGGAAGAAGATGTCCCACCCACAACATTTTCAATCACTTGTCACTTACTTTGGTACTCATTCAATAAATCATAACAACTATTCCGAACTTTATCAATCTCAACGGAAGCCAAATCACCATAAATGCGGGGGGAAAAAATACTCAAGAAGCTTCAACTTAAATCTCGGTTCTAAAACACATGCAATCCCAAGAATTTCATGGCAAACACCCCAATATTTATTATACTTTTCAAGCATCCTTTTTTGCCATTTCCGAGATAAAGATTTCGGAATCATTAACCCAATTGTTTAAGGCTAATTTGATTTCACAAACTTTTAAAAAAACTCATTAGCCGTAGGACAAGAAGTTGCCGAAAACATTACCGTCACATCATAAAACAATTTCAATTTTCGGTAATTCTTTCCACTTTTCTCCAATCTTCCTCACTCGGTAAACAATTATAAGATCGTTCTTTTTGTTTCAACCGTGGAAATACAACTTTGTACAATAAGGCCGTTTTAAGCATAATATAAGTTGAATTCCATCTAGTGGGACAATCAAGAGCCAAACACTTAGTCTCTTTAATTGATTGTTGACGGGCCGTTTCCTCAAATTTTTTGAATTCTAGCCCGAGAACCTATCCAAAACGAAACACTATCTCTTACTTTTTCAATCTCACTTCTAATGACTTCTAAACTGTCTTTCACAATCAAGTTCAAGATATGAGCACAACAACGCATGTGAAGAAGTTTTCCCCTCATCAATAGAGTGTTAGGATCTAATCTATCAACAATCTTGGGTAACATGGCATCATTTGAAGAAGCATTATCAACGGTGCATGTTGACAATTTACTATCAATATTTAAATCTATTAAAGCTTCAACGAGGTATTCCGTAAGGCAATCGCTATTATGTGGAGGAGGAACATCAATAAACCTAAAGTAAAAAATAATAAACATATATTGTTATAATTGATATTCTAAATTACTAAGTAGACAAAATATATGAAAGTAAATTACAGCGTACCTTACTAGCCGACTTTGTAAAGTCCACTCGGAATCAACATAATGAGCGGTTACGGCCATGAATCCTTTCTTGGTTTGCCTTGCACTCCACATATCCGTAGTTATAGCAACCCTAGAGTCCAAGCTCTCCAACATCGCAACCAACTTCTCTCTCTTGGAATGATATGTTGGAATATATCTTGTAAATATTGAAAGGAAAACAAATTACAACATTGAAAATACAATATACAACAATTATGAAAAAAACATAAAGGAACGATACAACCGTATTTGATCTCTTCATTGGGTTTGTCCATCTTTGATCTCTTGTATCCGAGTCGTGTGAGAACACACTCTCCTTAAGACTAATTCGTCCTCCTCTCTACGAGTGCTTGAGGTTTTCACGGGCGTTAGTCTCCCAGGATAAAACGGATTAACCGGAACCACTTCGCACTTAAGCCTTCCGGCGAAATGAACTAATATGCTTGGACGATATCACCATTGATTTTGTTCTAGGAGGCCAAAGGAAGAAGATGAACAAATTGCAAGAGGGAGGAAGAAGATTGAAGGAAAAATTCTCAATCGTGTGTTCTTTTTCTCATCTCTTTTTCTCTTTTTTTTTCAAAGAGTTGTGGGTATCTCAATATATAGCTCAACCAACAAAATCAAAATGAATTCCCAATTAATCTCTATTAATATGAGAGTCATTACTCTTGTATTCATGTGGTTTTATTCCACATTTTTGTAACCACAACTCCAAGGTAATGATCCCAATTAATCCATCTATTAATTTGGGTATCATGGCACATCAATGGTTGAGTTAAATCAAAAGTTACAATTTTAACCCACCAACTTTGAGCTATTATATCTTTCTCATCCAATCTTAAATTGGACATGTAGATATACCATTTCAATGTTCACACGGAGTGAAACATGAACCCACAATAATATTTGCCAAACGACAAACGATTCATGTAAGAAAATATAAACAATTTCCTTCACACACAATATATTTTTTTCCAACAATCCCCCACATGAAGGAAATTGAGGACGAGATTGGTGATAAAGTCCGGCAGACAAAAACTTGCATACGAAGGTGTGGGGATGTTGCCCATTGAACCTCCGCTCGAACTAGCATATTTACTCTACTCGCAAGTCGATAGACGCGATGTCCTTGAATCGATATGCTTTTTGTGTAGCCGATCATATACTAGACACAAGTAATGTCCTAACATATTTCATTTCTCATAGCTATGTTCGTTCATGGCCCTGAACATAATGCCTGGTTCTGCGAGAGGATCTAAGAATTGAGCCTCACACAATTCTCCTCGAAGCGGCCCCACTTCTCTCTCACATAGGTGACTTCTTGAAGGTAACCCGTATTACCCCGCTCGACTTTCTCGACGCGTAAGAGTCATTAAAAGCATTTTGCTTATCCTTGTCCCTTCGGGATGTCACTAATAGGAATGGACTTGGGGATTTGACCCCCACAGTGACGCGCGAGTCTTTTAACAGTTAGGTGGTCCCTTTTGAATCTAGTTCTTGGATCTCCAGTCATCTAGATTGGGTTTTCCGCTGTGATCAACTCTAAGAGGCTTTATGTCTCATTCCCCTCCATAATTTATAACTAACTCTCGGTTCTAACCATTTGGTTAACGGATCCGTTTTTCATTTGACTTCACATAGCCAAATTAGTTGAGAGTAGTTTCTTAATGGTGTTACGTCTTTGACATATAAGTCAAGACCTACCATTATACAAAGTGCTTTGTATTCAATCAATCATCGATTGACTTCTAGCAATACAACCAATTGCTAGCACAAGATTTATCCCTTAGAATATCTTCTATAAATTGGCGTAGCCTCTCGGCTTTCTCACCACATTTATCTAAAGCTATAAATTTAGATTCCGCTTTGAATCTATTATAACTTATTTATTTAGAAGATTTCATGATATAGTCGCTTCCGCTAATAAGAATACGAAACCACTCGTAGACCTTATGTCTTTGATTTCATATATCCAAATAGCATCGCTATATCCTTCAATTATCAATAGATGTCTAGTGTAATGTAATCCGTAATCTCGATTGTATCTCAAGTACCTTAGTACTTTCACTATATATTTTGGATTACTTGTGTTCCAACTCACTAGACTTTCAATAATTCTCGAGTGTTCAACTTGAGAAACAATGTCACTTCTATTCTTCAATAGATGTTGACTCATGCCAATTGGGGTTTAGTCATTGCTAAATAATCCTTTTCAATTTCTCAAGAATTATCCATTAGATTTCTTAGAAATTTTCACTTCAAGGATTGTATCCGCTAAACCCATATCTCGTGGCCTTTTCAAAATTTCCAAGAATTATATCTTAATTTGCTTAATGCAAATTCATTAGTTCTTCTTGAAATTTTAAATCCAAATGTCTCATATGCTAAACTTCTCTCAAGTTCAACATATTTTTTGATAGATTTAATCAACATTATGACATAATCACTCATGTCATATTTGATTAATCCACTTTCTGACAAAATCAACCTTTGATGTCATTATCTTTGTGCTTGTTTTAAGTCATCTAGTGACTTTACTAACTTGCACACTTTATTCTAGGTTTTACTTTGACCTATTTCATTCAAAGCATCACTTTGATCTATTTCACTCAAAGTATCATTTGTTCATTTTCATGAACTTGACATCAATACTTGATTTTCATTTTTTTTTCTTCTTTTCTTTGGTTTTATATAGATATTCAAAGTCATTGAATCATATATAACAACCATTATGTAAACTCATTGTTTACATACTCGCCATCTTGTACCCAAATATCCATTTTGTTGATTTTGGACTTTCTACTTTGCGAACCACCCCCCACATTCACAAGTGTACGTAGGCCTACGTTTCCATACTTCATATGGAATTTACATTGTTTCTTGGGGTAACTATTCAATAGGTTTATTTTCCAAAGTAGACTCACGCCCACATCTTGGGTTAGTCCTAAAATAAAGCAATAATGCTTTCATTATTTTCATCAACACCATTTGATAGTGGTTTACAAAGTGGATAATTTGTGTACAAGCACATGTTATACAGACACTATACTCATTAGTGTTTTATCCTTATTATCTCATTTAAAGTTGTTTTTCAACATCTCCATTCAATGAGACAAAACTTATTGATAATAACAATAACATTGTTATTATTACCATGTGTTTGAACAATCCATACATATCACAATATATCACTATGCTTATCATATGATGATGTAGTTCAACACACATTTCACATCTTGTTTGAATTCATTTTTGAATAAAAATGTGATCCAGGTAAAGAGACATATTCTCATTATTGATCACCAACTCAACCCATCGGTTGATACAATTTACATTCCTTCATTCAAACATCATGATATCATCCTTGATGATATCTACCTTTGTCACTCAAGACACAAGGAATATGTTTAACTTTTTCCAAACAAGTTTGGTTTTTCATACAAGTTTGACTTTTCAAACAAGTTTGACTTTTGACCAATTTTGATAAACTTGGTCTTTGCCTTAAGCAATTCAATATGCTCCACCACATTTGCTTTCATCACAAGAAGTGTTACACAACTTCTTATCTGAAGCTCTATTCTCTTTTCCAACACAAAGATGAATAGCAAGCATCTCAACATTCATTTTAATTCATTTATGTTTGAGTTGCTTCTTGAAATCTTTTCAAGTGAAAACTAATTTTTCAATTATTTTCGTCCCTTGAAAATTTCACTTATCACCATCCATTCGACATGGATTTCATGAAAGACTATTTCAATTCTTTCATTTGACTTTTTACGATTATGGAGTCTACTATTTTAAATCAAGAAACGGCCTGCAATGAATTCATTGTACCAACATTCTCGATTTTATTTTATAGTCCAAAACTCCAACTATTTTTTTCCTTTTTCTTGGTACTATATATGTTACATAACGAAACCAAAAATCCGTTAAATATATAGTTCCGGCAAAAGAAACTCATATGCTTCAACCGCACTCACGGATTAAACATCCGTCTCATTTCCACCAACTTTGTAGTATCTTCCTTTAAGAAATCTCACTAAGTTCAAGGTGTTTAAATAGAACATCTTTTGTTGCCATCACATAAAGTCGAGGCCAACAAAATTTTCTAACTTCTCACGATGGTGACCAAAATACTTGGAACACCCATATTCATTGAAAATTATCTCCACACAAGGAGCCTTTTCCAAAACATTGGCTTTAATTTTCAATAATTAACACCAAATCATAACTTTGTTGTTACAAATACAATTCTCTAACTTAATTAGAGAATTTACTAAGAATAAATTGCTAATTCAATAAGAGAATTAACACAATTTATTTCTGTAACAACTCATAATTATAACCTCTTAATTCCTTGATGGAATAACAATTAAAGGTTAATTATTTCAAAGTTTAAAAGTTTCATCTTGGAGTACCTCCAATTCAAGAAACTTACATTCTCATTCACATAATACACAATTTCATTTAGAAGCCCTCCTTTCTAAACATTGTGTCATTTTTCATAATCAACAACAATAGGATTTAACAACTTCCTTCAAGAAGTCCTATTGTTTTTTTTTCTTCATGACATTAGTCACTTATCAACTATTAGGTTTTAACAACTTCTTCCAAGAAGCCCTATAGTTTTAGTATTTGTGACTTCACAACAATAGAATTCAACAACTTCTTTCAAGAAGCTCTATTGTTTTTATCTTTGTAACTTTTGTCACTATTAACAATAATAAGTTTTAACAACTTCTTTTCAAGAAGCCCTATCATGTTAATCTTTGTGAACTTCGTACCATGTACAATAATAGGTTTTAAAACTTCTCATAAGAAGCCCTATTATTTTCGTCAACGTAACGTTAAAGACTTAA
Source organism: Campanula takesimana (assembly GCA_026119855.1). NCBI lineage: Eukaryota > Viridiplantae > Streptophyta > Magnoliopsida > Asterales > Campanulaceae > Campanula > Campanula takesimana. Next base: position 217,143 of record JAOWBW010000730.1, read on the forward strand.
TCTTCCAACGTTCTTAGTTCCAATGAACTTTCCAATCTCTTCACTATGATTCATACGAAATGAATCATAAGAGACATATCACATGATGTATAACCACTACATGAGGCTTAGCCACAATTGGTTTATACAATCATTGTAACATAGTTGATGTCACGGAGCATCAATCTTTCCATCTTTATTAATCTCATTAAAAGAAATAAAATTAGTGTTTTAGTTCACAAAAACTGCTCTGTCCGAATTTTTTATCTTCACTTCACATTATAGATTCCAATCGCCACCGTTCGGAATCTTCTCCTATGAGTCGTGAACATGTACAAAAAATTTCGCCCAATCCAACGGTTAACGAAGCAGAATATGCTTTTTACTACAGCTGGTCAAGAAAAACTCTGTGCAGAAATTTTCTTGCTTTCTTTCCCATTGTTCCTCATCGTCTTTCATCCTTTCTCTCATAGCAACCTTGCCACAAGATTCTTGTAATCTGCAATCCTTTCTCAACAAGTGGATTAGTCTTAAGATTGTTGGAATATATCTTGTAAATATTGAAAGGAAAACAAATTACAACTTGAAAAAACAATATACAACAATTATGAAAAAAACTAAAAGGAACGATACAACCGTATTTGATCTCTTCATGGGTTGTCCATCTTTGATCTCTTGTATCCGAGTCGTGTGAGAACACCTCTCCTTAAGACTAATTCGTCCTCCTCTCTACGAGTGCTTGAGGTTTTCACGGGCGTTAGTCTCCCAGGATAAAACGGATTAACCGGAACCACTTCGCACTTAAGCCTTCCGGCGAAATGAACTAATATGCTTGGACGATATCACCATTGATTTTGTTCTAGGAGGCCAAAGGAAAGAAGATGAACAAATTGCAAGAGGGAGGAAGAAGATTGAAGGAAAATTCTCAATCGTGTGTTCTTTTTCTTCATCTCTTTTCTCTTTTTTTTTCAAAGAGTTGTGGGTATCTCAATATATAGCTCAACCAACAAAATCAAAATGAATTCCCAATTAATCTCTATTAATATGAGAGTCATTACTCTTGTATTCATGTGGTTTTATTCCACATTTTGTAACCACAACTCCAAGGTAATGATCCCAATTAATCCATCTATTAATTTTGGTATCATGGCACATCAATGGTTGAGTTAAATTCAAAAGTTACAATTTTAACCCACCAACTTTGAGCTATTATATCTTTCTCATCCAATCTTAAATTGGACATGTAGATATACCATTTCAATGTCACACGGAGTGAAACATGAACCCACAATAATATTTGCCAAACGACAAACGATTCATGTAAGAAAATATAAACATTTCCTTCACACACAATATATTTTTTTCCAACATGATATGCTTTTAAAATGTCACTCTTATATTGTATTTCTTGAAACACTCCCGAACAATGGTTGGAGGCTGATGTGAAAGCACGAAATCCTTCGTGGTTACCATGGACAAAGGATATTCATGCAAGACAATCATATTCCCTTCATTCCTCGACACATCTTTGTTATAAAAACAAACGGACGATATTGCATCGTACCATCGTGTTTTTTTTCGAACTACCTTGTAAAATCATTTGTTTAATGTCTCTGTTCTTTCTCTTTTTACATCTTTCCAAATGGATTGCGCAAATGAGAGGTACCCTTCTTACCTTCACCCCTTAGTCTCTCATTGCAATGATTACAAATTGCAAAAACACCATCTTTTGTTGTTGTTTTAGTCATCTCCTCCAAACTAGACCTTAAACCCTTATTATTCTCCATACAAAAACTCTCAATCTCATTCAAAGAGGGGCTAGAACAACAGGAGTCTTGCTAGCAACAACACTATGAGAGCCACCACAATCTTTATTTACAATTTCATTCTTGTCTCCGGACATTTCCAAATCATCATCAATATCAATTGTATTCCCCCTGAACAATTTCTTTAGACATCTATAAGCATTCAACAAAAAGCAAAATAAATCAATATCACAGCAAATTATTCAAGTAAATACAAGTGAAATAAAAATGTTAAGGGAAGACTACCACAAATTACAATCAGCACAAAAAACAATATTCA
>JAOWBW010000730.1:219306-262320 GCA_026119855.1 Campanula takesimana
TAGGGTCCTTGTTGAAAATATAAGTTTAGGGGTTAAAATGTTAAAAACAAAACTTGGGTGATCAAAGTAGAAAAGTGGGTAAAATCCTTAATATAACATGTTTATCCATCCTTCTCTCCCTCTGTGTGCAAACCCAGAACAAATTTTCTCGTACTTTCCTAGGGTTAGGAGAAAAAGGTAAGTTCAACCTATTTACATTTAATTCTTTTTATTTACTTATCCGTTTTAAAAACTAATTATATAAAAATGATCAGGGCGTTGAATAGGTCATTTCTACCCGAACAAAACATATTTCTGCGATACTTTTTCCGGAAATAGGCAAGTTACTAATTCCCCTTTAAATATTAAAATGGTCATATAGGTTATACTTGATACTTGTACTTCTTAATTTTGTGATTTGAATGATATTTGTGATACTTGTAATTTTGGGACAAAGGGAGTATTCACCTTTTGTGTAGGAATGAAGAGTTAAATTGAAAGTAATGTTTTGGAATGGTTGTTGCACTCCTGGTAGTAGTATAAGTGTTAGTAAGTTATACTCCTACGCTTGGGACGGATGAATTTGGCTTGCAAGAGAAATTTGAGAATTCTGAGTCTGGCTTGTGGGCGACCGCCCATAACTACTGAAAGGTTTGGTCTGGGATAGAGCATTTTGGGCGACCGCCCAGTCTGGTTTGGGCGACCGCCCATAATTGCTGAAAAGTGGAGTTATTCCATTTCAAGTGATTTAAAGTTCAATCTTGGTCTAGGTCTTAGGTGATATCCTAGAGTACCTAGAGGGTTGTTGTGGAACACCCTAGTGTTTGTATCACCTATTTTTGGGAACATGTTGGTGAGTTGTAAATTTGTAAGTAAAGTGTGTAAGCCTTATGGCTAAGTACTTTGGATTGTGAAAGTTTGTTTATGTGGAAATGAAATCAAGTTTCAAGTAAATGTGTTTGGTTATATGAACTTTTATGAAAGTACATTTTGAAAAATTTTCCTAAAATGTTTTATGACGTCTTCCGATCGTGTCCCGAGCGTGGGGCCAAGTAGGACCACGGGTATGGGGCGCGATAGTTGGTATCAGAGCTAGGTTGTAGATGGTCTATAATGACTAAGTGACCTAGGAGGGTAGTTGTGTATAGAGTGAGTAACGTGAGTGTCTTATGCAGGTACTTATGAAAATGGGTGAAACTGAAGGAGATCAGGCTGGTTCTTCAGGGAAAGGGGATGCCAGAGAAGAGGCCCGAATCATGTTTCAGGGATGTTCGAAGCATCCATGAAAACATTAATGATCAAAGGCAAGGAGGAGAACAAGCACCTCCGAGATATGGGTTAGAACAGTTCCTGAGATGAACTAATGGGTTTATGAAGGAGAACCAGAGGTAATAAGGTCGAGAGGTGGATAGAGTCGATGGAGAAAATATTTGATGTTCTAGAGATGTTCAGATGAAGAACAAGTCAGGTTTGGCTACCTATAAACTGAGTGGAGCTGCTGAGCACTGGTGGAGAGCTTTGAAAACAAATTGGGATGAGAATCATATACCCTATACTTGGGAGAATTTTCTGAAAAAAATCAAGAACATTTCATTCCTCGGGTAGATCAAGACAGAAGAAATGGATTTTTCTTACTTGGAGCAGAACACTATGTCTGTGGCTCAATATACATCCAAATTCACGGTAGTTATCCAGGTACTGTACTCACTTTGTGGCAACTGAGGAAAAGAAGGCAACTAGATTTGTAAAGGGTTTGAGAACTGTGATTGGAAGTCAACTAGTATCCCTAGTTGCAAGATTTTCAAGATGCTGTTGATAGAGCATATCAGGTGGAACATGATATAGAAGAATAAGAGGAAAATTGAATTGGCAGGTACAGGAAGGCAAGGAAGACCTCAACCACAACGTGGTGATAATCGAGAGGTCAGGAACACCTCACAATTTAGAGGCAACCCAAGGACAACCAATTATCAGAAACAAAAAAAAAAAAAAAAAAAGAAATCAAGGTAATACCCCGGAATCAAGGTAGAAGAAATTTGTAATTACTGTCAGAAGGAAGGGCACACTGAGAGCGATGTTGGAGAAGCAAGGAAAGTGTTTGAATTGTGGTCAGCTTGGCCATTTTCAAAGGGATTGTCCAAGAGCAAGGATTGTACCATATGGGAGTGGAGCAGGATCATCTCAGGATCAGAAAATGGATGCCTCAGGGAAGCCTAAAGTGCAAGGTCGTGTTTTTGCTATCAACCAACAGCAGGCTTCAAATTCTTCTAACATGATAGGAGGTATAATTTTTGTGTCTAGTTTGAGGGCACATGCACTTATAGACCCTGGCTCTTCGCATTCTTATGTGTCTGTGCATTTTGCTTCTCGATTGTATGTTTCTTCTGAATCTTTACCTTATGTTTTAGAAGTGTCTACTCAATAGGGGAGTGTTTGGTGACTAATAAGGTGTTACATGGCTGTGTGTAAGTACCCCAATCTGAAATCGACCTACTTTAGAGGAAGTCTTGGCACCATTTAGGGATAAACCAATGGGCCAAGACCTCACTAGGATAAACCTGATATTCCAGGACTGAACTGGAATTAAACTTGGAAAAATCTAAAAGCTCGCCAAGTCGAGTCGTACGGATGGTTTGGGCACATGAGGTCCCTAGCCGTACGGCTACATTGGGCACCCTCAGCCTCTATAAATTGAACCCCATGCTGATCATTTCAGGGGGGAGAAACAACATAAGAAGGATTACTCTGTCAAAATCACTGCAGTAGTGTGAGAGGAGTGAAACAAAGAGTGAAAGAGAAAAAGGAAGATTGGCTAAACCAAGATAGGTAAAGCCACCTTCTCCCCCTCCCTTCTCTTCATCTATAACTCTATTTTATCTTTAATCCTTGTTTAAGTTTATGTTAATCTGTATATTACTTGCAAGACTTGTCCATTCAAGCACTTTTACATTACTTGAAAGACTTGTCCATTCAAGCAACTTTACATTTATGCAAGACTTGTCCATTCAAGCAAATATACATATATTACTCTATATTTCTCTTGTCCAAGCCATGAAATGATCCAAGGTGCCCTCCATACCTTGTGTGGAAGAGGTTCATACCTAGATGATCATGGCTTGTTGATTGTCATTTACATTCTTGTCTAGTTGGAATGATGCTTTTGTTGGTAATAATGATCATTTGGATGATAAAGTTTCCATCTTTATCATCCAATATTGATCTAGCTCTAAAGCCCCTTTGGGGTCATAAAAATTCAATCTTTATGTGTTGATTCGACTCTTTGAAGGTTAATAAGTCAAAAAAATGCCATCTTGGGGATAAAGTTTCAATCTTTAGTCACCAAATGGCCAATTTTGGCCCAAAGGGCATGTTCATCAACTTTTCTCAATTTTCTCTAATGATTGCTTATGATCACACCCAAGTACTTGTTTTGGGGACTAAGTGATGATCATTTAGCATAGGAATGTTGTATTTAGACTTATAAAGTGTTTTAAACAAACTGGAATCAAAACAGTTCTGTCCAGTTTCAACAGAATGTTCTGTTTCTGCTCTGAAACTGGACTGTTCTTGACTGAACTGTAAAATCCCAGGAAACGGCCTGTACATCCGTACGGCTATGTTGGGAACTAGGGGGCAAAATGTCTGTTTTGCCCTCTAATCCTATTTTCTTAATAAACAGACCCTTTCAGTTAAGTTTTTCCAAACAAAACCAATAACAGAAAATTTTCCGTTAAATACACATACACACATGCACATTTTCAAACTAACAAGGGAGACTCGGTTTTTTTTCCGAGGCATTTTGGGTGAACCGCAAATATGTTCTTCTCAAAGTGTAACCTGACCTCCGAACTCACATTCTCTAACCATTTTCATTTGTTTGGTTTAAAATTAACAAATGTGGCGACTCCGTTTCTTTTTCATTAGGAAAGTTACCCGTGTTTGGCATTTCTCGCTCGTGCGAACCTCGCTTGTTTTCGCCCCGAGGGATGGGATCCTTACAGTGGCGACTACGTTGGGGACATAAAGTGCTTACGAACTTCTCTTTAGAAGCTTTGGAAGCACTTTTGTGTGGGTCAAACTCCCGTTTCCGTTAGTTAACTTTGTGCATGATTGTGTGTGTTCGCTGTTTCTGTTTGAACTGTTTTGAGTGCATACATTCTGGAAATGCAATAAATTGGAGCATGATGATCAGAAGTTGGAGAAATTGATAAAAAATCTCAACCCTCTTGTTCTAGCCGTAAGGCTACTTTGGTAAATGGCCAGAATGTTGCAAATTAAACAATTTTGTGCAGGGCAGCAACATTCTGAATTGCCTTCTGCTTCTACTTGTCCAGGTTCCAAATTTACAGCCTTACTTGTGCACATTACCTTTTATTCTTTTGGCCAAAGCTTGGTTTTTAAAAACTTGGTTATGCATGATCTCTTGTTAATAAAAATGATTTCCAAAATCTCATTGTGCATAACCCCCTTTTTGTAAAAATTTCTTCGCATTGTGCACAACTTGCTTTGTACAAATGGTTTCAATGTAAAGATTGTTCTTTTGGCAAAATGTTTGATTCGAAAATTTTTTGGTTGTGCACATCTTGGTACATGTACAAGTTTTGGTCTTTGTTTAATCATGTTCTATTGATTCATTGTGTGTATAAGATGCTTACTTGCTTGTTCATACTTGTTCATATCTTGTTATGCCATGCTCATCATGTTGAAAAACAAATAAAAATCTCTATTTTGACTCAAAAAGGGAATATAGAATTGGCTTCACACAACGCGCACTTGGCCTTGCACGTTCCAAATACCCTTTAAACCTGGGATGGATGCCAGATGCAACTCGATTGGCGCTCTTGTTCCCTTCGAGCACGTACGGGTCCATTCCACCTCCCCTTCCGAGCCGAGTCAACCACACATGATCGTGACACACCAATACCGTGACTTTGGTTGGTTTTTGGTCTAGTTCACGCTGCCATTATCTTCAAGCATGTGTCCAAAGTCAATTGTGGCCAAGTTAATGCCCGGGTTACTACTCTTTGATGTAATGCAAGCGTGGCCTAACCCGCCTCTAACTCGTGTGTTAATGACGACCACAATTAACAAACGTCATGTGCTAAAGATGGGGTAACACCGTGTCGTTAAGCCCTAATGAACGGTCATGATAATCATCCTTAAGCTCATGGTCGAGGATTGAGACACCTCATTCAAAATGAGGTCATGTCAGAATATCGGTGCAGCCTTTGGAATAGTCTCGATCCCGACTGGGGCTTAATCATGATTAGGATGACCCGCACATCAGGAGCCTTGCGACGCACTAGACCTTAGGATAATTTCTTTCGGTCGGTGGAAGCCGCTTGCCCTATAGGACCCTCGCCCGGGATAGTCCGTCCTTGGGAGTGTGCAGTACAGGTGAAAAACAAGGGGTCTATAGGCGTAGTGATGGCCTCCACTGATCCAGGATTTAGAATAGTTGCGAAAAAGAAGAGAAATCTTTTACAACCAATTAGGAACAAAACGTGTTTTGAGGGTACATGAATAATAAATGTTAAATTGCGCGCTAACGTTTGATCGTGTGGCAAAACCGCTTAATAATGATTATAGAAAATAAGCAAAATCCCTTTTCTAAAAGGTGGAAATGGTTGAGTTCATCCAAAATGCATGGCTTGGGCATCCCCCCAAAAGGCTCAAACTCGTTTCTCTCAATAAGTCGAAATCTCATTCGTGTCAAGTCCCCACCTTACTCAAAGCATGACTTTTCGAGATTCTTTCCACGGTGCCCTTACGGCTTGTCGGTCCTTTGTGCTATAGGAAACAATGGCAAGCAAAGCTCAAGCAAACGAGATGGACATCAGATTGGACGCACAGGCCCGATTGGAGGGCAGAGTAAAGCTCTTAGAAAGGACAGTCATCACAATGAGAGAGCAAGTGCGGAGGGCCGAGGTTGATCGTAATGAGGCGACCAGAGTGGTCCAACAGATCCATGAGGAAATTAAGGAGCTCTTCCACAAGAGGGTCGAAGAATTGTGGGAGAGGAATGGCACAAAGCTCAGGAAGGACCTCGAGGAAAAATACGATGGCCGGTGCGAGCTTCTACATTACCGAACAGAGTTGTTAGATGAACTGGAAAGGCACAACTCGAGGAACACCCGGGAATGCCTGCACGAGATTATAAAATCTATCGAGCAAATCAAAAGGTCCTTAGAGAAGCTGTCTCCCTCCCCGGGGACCACCCCCGGTCACTCAGTTCAAGATGGGCAAAAGTCTCGAGATCAGCTCAAGCCCGTTACAGTATCCCGTGGGGAGCCCGCGGTGGTTGTAGGAGGATTTCACTCCCAAGGGAAAGGGGCCCATTATCGTTGGTTCCATGAGTTAGGAATGCCGAAGGAACAAATGTTGGAGCACTTGCTCCGGATAGGAAAGATGGAACTGCTGGGTCGCCACGTAATATGGGCCGAACCGCTCGGAGCACACCATGATCCTAAGCAACACTGCAAGTATCACCAGGCCTCAGGTCATTCTACGAACGCCTGTCTCACCTTGAGAAATCATATCCAATTGCTCATCGATAAGGAGGTTATCACCAAGCAAGGCAATGAATGGGTGTGAGGTGAAGAAAAGGAACAAGGAAGGAAGGAAGGAAGATGGTTAGGAGTGGTCCGATCTCGTAGGTTCTAGAGAGTCTTCAAAAGTCCGTTGTGGACAGTGTTTTGTTGTTACTTTCCCTAAAAACCCTGCGTGGTAAGTTTTACCGGTCATGGTTTGGTCGGTTAATAGTCGAGTCAGTCCCTTGAGTCTGTAAAAAAAATCGAGTTGCTCCTCGTTAATGAAGCAAGCTATTTCTCTTCTAGTCTCTCTAGACTTGAGGCATTATCTTGAAAAATGCATTAACTCTCGGAATCGTTTTGATTAATGTTGTCAAGTGATTGCTATATCCCTAAAATGATGAGTTGACTCCCAAGCATAACAGTCAACAACGACTCATTTAAGGATGAATGGACCTAAACGCAAAAGAGTACGAGATACAAACAATCAATCTTAACATGGATAAATGTTGTGATCAATTGGCATGAAGAAAATCATTAATGGAAAATCTTCCCCCATACACTCTCCCGATACACAACCCCATACACTTTTCTAAGATAAATCCCTGATACATGCCAAAGACATCCCGAGACAGTGAAAAAGTGAGGGCGTTGTTGCTCAACCACCAAGGTTTAACCGTAATCACATGTGCGCAGTCAGGCAAAGGGCTTCCCAGACTTTCAAAGTCAGCCCAAAGTTACAGGCACACCACCAAGGGGCTACAAAGGAGCTAATACCCGAAAAAGAGAGCTAGGGCTAGTATTGTCCTCCTCCTAAAAAAAAAAAAAAAAAAAAAGGAGAGAAAAATTGAATGATGAGAAAAGAAAATGAATGAAAGGAAAGGAGAAGAGGAAATAGCAAAAAGAAAACGCTTGCCTCAAGAAACCCATACACACCCAAGAGGGTTCATCCCAAGAATATCCATCTCAAAAGGACCGCCGCAAAGCAAAGTGAGCAACAACGTTCTCTGAGACAGCAAAAGAAAACCAATCCCGGCCAAAGCTGCCCGTAGCAGAACTACGACAACCTGAGCTCCTCATATTGAGGGGAACGTAGGCAACCTTCGGGTCTGGTCATAGCGTAATATGAATCCATCGAACCTCAGTCCTCCCAAAATGACCCGGTTCTCTTCCCTTGGTCCCGTGAATGACCAACCTCCCGGATAATGACTAATTCCTCCTAAACACACTTTGATCTTGCCATTGATCGAATCTGAATCTCAAATGATCACAACATTTATGCATGTTAAGGCTAATTGCTTGAATTTTGACCTAATATTGAACAAGGTCCATTCGAGCAACCGTTTTGATGACATTAATTAAGGCTGATTTCGAATGCCTCGACAAGTCTTCTTTTCCACATCTTAGGAAAGAGCCAAACACGTTAATTTCTGTCCATAGGTTTCCTTCCTCAGAAAAGGGACTCACTCCCGTACATACCTATGTGTGTCTATTCGTGTGAGCAAGCGTGATTTGCTCTTGTCCGTGTCAGAGTCAATTATTGCTCTTGTCCGTGTCAGAAGTCGGCTAGGCCACTCCTAGAAAGAGAAGATGGTGGGAAATGTGACAAAGGGAAAAGTGATATGATTGGATGCTTAGGGAGAAGAAACCCGTGAGAAGAGCGAACCGCGTCCCGAACAGGGGAAGATGCGCACCCAAAGGGAAAGGGTGAGACTCGAGGAATAGTTCCGGGCGAAGGCAAAACACTGGGGCTGGCAAGCCATGACTGTGAAACCCGAGGAATAATTTCCGGCAAGGCAACACACTGGGGCTGGCAAGCCATAATCGTGCAATGGAAGGACCAACGAAGAGTCATGCTTTGGGTAAAGCGATCTGGGTCAAATAAGGTCTCCCGTCTGTCAAAATTCCCTAAAAGTCCTCAGAAAGTTTGGTCGAAAAGTCAACCATGCTTGTATGATCCGTACGGCTGGTTTTTCCATGTGAAAAATTTCATATCAGCAGCTTGTATCAGCTGATTTCCCACAAGTGAAACTCATTTTCACTTGTTCAAAAACCTGTCAGATACGTGTCAAGGTCCAAATAATTAAGTCCAAACACGTTCCGGGAATCCCCGACGGTCTAGAAATGACCACAAAGCCCTCTCGAGGCCCAAGCTATGCATAAACGGTGAATTTACAAATAAAAGGGACAATGTTTTAAACAACCAAAGATAGCAAATTTCATACATCGTTTTTTAATTAAACAAATCAAAAGAAAAATAGGTTGGTGCATCCTAATCTGAGTCCGGATAAGGGTTCTCCGGAGGCAAATGAACCCTCTCCAAAGGACGAGGTGGGTACATGCTGGGGTCAAAGAAGAAAATGGACTCTGCCATGCTTGAGCCTTCACCCGAAGAGGATTGGCCCGGGAAGAAGGAAGGAGGAATTTGGGAATGAGGAATGCGATACCTGGCCGGCAGGGGGTCCACACGCTCTAAAGCCAAATGGGCAAACGGGTCCGGAGCAATCTCGTGGGAGCCGGGATCATGGAGCGAATCACAGAAGGCCTCCAAATCAGCCCCGCCCAAGGTGTGTTGACGGACAAAAGATGGGGGAAGCTCCACGCTTGAGGTTCATCGCAAAGACCTCTCCCCACCACTCACCGAATTTTTGCCCGGCGCGAATCGTGATTTAGTCCGAGGCCCCTTGGAAGAGCGACCAACAAACCTCTTTAGACACCTTTTGGCCCACTTCATGAGGGAAGGTTTCTCCAGCAAAGCTCGCGCAGCGACCTGCACATGAAAGTGAAACTGCTCAGTGAAAAGGAACAGGGGTATGTGATAAGTGTGTACAAAGGGAATGAATGAAAGCATACCACGCCCCCGGGAGCATCCTCAGGAGGGGCCCCCTCTCCTGCCACAGATGTGGTCACCATGTGGACCCGTCCATCTGAGTATATGTATGAGAAGTCCTGCCACATTGGAGGAACCACCCCAGAAGCCACTACCTACGGTGATCTTAGCCTCCGGGCCATGAAACGTCCGTATGGCTCATCGGTAATAAAATGAGATGCATCCGCCCCCATAAGGAAGGGGTCGCCCCCTCGGTCTGCTACAAACATGGTGTCAGGAGGGTCAACAGGAGCCCTCTGCATGAGACCGAGCTCATGCTGCCAGAGCACCCTCTCTCCCAAGTAAAAGGCCTCTCCCCGGAACCCTACGAGCAGTCTCCTCTCCCGGGATACCTGCAGAGCATCAGACTGGTCAATGCCTAGACCTTGCCCCTCATACCTCGACCAAGCAAAAGAGGTTAAGCTCAGCCGGCATAGCCCCCCTTAGCACTGCCCTGACGTCGGCATGACGGAAGGAGACTCGTCCCTTGGATCCCCTCTTCTTTTGGGCCTCTCGAGCCCAACAGACCATGGCCGGGAATGTGATAGCGGGATCAACGGTCAGCTCCCATGGATAGCCACCAAAGATCTCGTAGTACTAAGCCTGAAATGGAAAGGCCAAAAATCAATACGATGCCGAAAACCGAAAAGGTGAATGAGAAGGAGAAAACAGAAAAATGGGGAGGGAAGGGAATGTACCTCCAAGGAGAACTGGAAACAAGCTAAGGATTTTCTCACTTTCCGGCTAAATTTATCGAGTTCCATGTACAGCTCAGCCAACCCGGCTTCTCCCCAAGCAATACTCTGGACGATCTCGGGAGTGGACAGCGATCCCAGCAGGGGGAACATGCATGTGGTATCTGCATTGGCAAAGAGGGTGTTGCTGAGAAGGAGCCATACGTAAGCTCGCCCGAGCTGCTCCGCCGTCACTAACCCGCCAAATACTCCAGAATTCTGGCCGGAATGGCCTGGTCAACATCCTGCACCAGGATCCCCAAGCCCTTGGTAGGGCCCGAAAAGCCAATGAGTGCCTCAATATCCGCGGCCGAGAGCCGGTCAGCCCAGATAACTGGTCGGCCGCCGAAGAAGAGCCCGGTAATGGCAGAAAAGTCTGCGGGAGTCACGGTCACCTCCCCCCATCTCAAATGAAAGGTGTGGGTCGTATCCCACCAATGCTCGCCCAAAGCAGTGATGAGTCCCAGGCTCCTGTTAGTGCTAACCAGCTGGCCTACGGAATGGATGAATGGCACCAAACCGGTACACTCTACCCACTCTCTCAGACCAGGCCCATCGCCAATTGCCTCGGGCATGGTCTCCCACAAGGAACAACACATGTCGGGAGATCCTCGAGATTTGGGATCACCGCCCTGCAGGTAAACACAGCAAGGTATGAATAACACAGTTTTAAGATACCAATGCGTATGATAAATGGATATGATGAATGAATCATACAAATAAATGTGATTTTCCCCTTTTCAAATTGCGTTGGGCATTTGAGGGTGTGTCTTATGAAAAAATGTGATTTTACCCTTTTAAACTGCGTTGGGCATTTAAGGGTGTGTTACTTATGAAACGGACGTGTGAGGTTTTGTTCAAAAGGATTTCCCCCTGTCCTCAAAGAATGAAATCCGTCCCCATTTTGATACTTAGTGTCCCGAATTTCCACAAACATGCAACGACTTATCCTAGGAAATGCTAGCATGCACTTGAATGTGTCAAAATGACTAGTCGAACCTAAGGTACAAGTCCTTTATGCACAAAATTACGAGCAATATACTTTGACTTCGGAAAGTATAGCTAGGCATGACCCATCGAGAAAACGAACACATGCCCACAATCTTAACAATCCCAATTTCATCATGATGGTACCCATTTCACAAAATGCACCGAGAAGCAAAAAATGCCCAAATTGCATAAGCATGAACCCTAGGACTAGGGGGTGCACAAAATGGACAAATATCGAGTGGGAAAGAAGACTTACCACTCTGTCATGGCATAAATGAGCGTTAGGGGACTTGTAGAACCTCGCTTCCACAACATTAAGGGCAATGGTGTAGCCCCGAAATTTGCGGACCATGTCGAGCCGCTTGTCCGCCCCTCTCGGCTAGCCCCTTCGCGCCCGAGCATCCATAAGTGAATCTTGAACAATTTGGAGAACGAAATCCGGAGAATTTTGATGATTTTCCCTCTCGAAATCGCCTCTCTCTCTAGGATTTTCGGCTTGGATTTTGAAAAATGCAGCAACCATCCGTATGGCTGCTGTTTTGAAAAAGAAGGAGACGCCTTCCTAAGCCGTACAGCTGGTTTGGGGTGAGGAAGAATCTCAGCCCACAATTTACATTCTGTCCCCTGATGCCTTGAACATGGTTCCCCCTAGGTTTCCAAAATAGAACTTAGGCCCCCGCCCTTTGGAAAATGTCTAAAATGCCCCTTGTGGCTCATGCAATTTGCTTTGAACCTAGAAAATTAATTAGGTTCCCACTGAAAGTGTGTCCGGGCAGTCCATTGATGGGCGTAAGACCAGCTTTGTTGAAATTAACCCGGCCATACTTTGTAAGCCCAGGTTAAAAATGTGATTTAGCCCGGCCGTACTTCTTAAGTCCAGCTTAACAGGTTAAAAATATGAAAAGAAAATTGGCCGTCCCTGACGTAAGCCCAGTTAAAATTTATTTGATTGACCAAAAGAGAGTCAAGCCCCGACTTTGACTCATTGAGAGTCAAATTGAATGTCCAAGAAAATTGGCCGTCCCTGACGTAAGCCCAGTTAAAATTTATTTGATTGAACAAAAGAGAGTCAAGCCCCGACTTTGACTCATTGAGAGTCAAATTGAATGTCCAAGAAAATTGGCCGTCCCTGACGTAAGCCCAGTTAAAATTTATTTGATTTACCAAAAGAGAGTCAAGCCCCGAATTTGACTCATTGAGAGTCAAATTGAATGTCCAACAAATTTGGCCATCCCTGACGTAAGCCCAGTTAAAAATTATTTGATTGACCAAAAGAGAGTCAAGCCCCGACTTTGACTCATTGAGAGTCAAATTTAATGTCCAAGAAAATTGGCCGTCCCTGACGTAAGCCCAGTTAAAAGTTATTTGATTGACCAAAAGAGAGTCAAATCCCGACTTCGACCAAATGAGTGTCGAGAAAATCCCTCCGGTTGACCAAAAGAGAGTCAAGCCCCGACTTGACCTATTGAGAGTCAAATTGAATGTCCAAGAAAATTGGCCCTCCCTGACGTAAGCCCAGCAAAGACGAAAACTAGGTCCCCCGAGTGACCATTATGAGATAAAATTAGGTCCCCGAGCGACCGTCTTGAGAAAAAATTAGGTCCCCCGAGCGACCGTTTTGAAATAAGTATTAGGTCCCCCGAGCGACCGTTGTGAGATGAAAATTAGGTCCCCCGAGCGACCGTTGTGAAATGAAAATTAGGTCCCCCGAGCGACCATCATGAGATAAAATTAGGTCCCTGAGTGACCATTGTAAGATAAAATTAGGTCCCCCGAGCGACCTTCTTGAGATAAAAATTAGGTCCCCCGAGCGACCGTTTTGAAATAAGTATTAGGTCCCCGAGCGACCGTTGTGAGATGAAAATTAGGTCCCCCGAGCGACCGTTGTGAGATGAAAATTAGGTCCCCCGAGCGACCGTTGTGAAATGAAAATTAGGTCCCCCGAGCGACCGTCATAAGATAAAATTAGGTCCCCCGAGTGACCATTGTGAAATGAAAATTAGGTCCCCCAAACGACCGTTGTAAGATAAAATTAGGTCCCCGAGCGACCGTTGTGAAATGAAAACTAGGTCCCCCGGGCGGCCGTCTTGAGATAAGAGTTAGGTCCCACGAGCGACCATTGTGAAATTAGAATTAGGTCCCCCCGAGTGGCCCCGTGAAAAGCAAAATCTAGGCCGCCCGGATGGCCCATCTTGAGAAAAGAAAAAACTTAGAATGAGAAGGGCAGTCCTTGACGTAAGCCCATGATTAAAATTGCCTCTGACCAAACGAGTGTCACGCCAGAAACATGCCTCTGACCAAACGAGTGTCACGCCCAAAACTTGCCTCTGACCGAATGAGTGTCACGCCCGAATCTTTGCCTCTGACCGAATGAGTGTCAGGCCCGAGTCCTTGCCTCTGACCGAATGAGTGTCACGCCCGAGTCCTTGCCTCTGACTGAATGAGTGTCACGCCCGAACCTTCGCCTCTGACCAAATAAGTGTCATGCCCGAGTCCCCGCCTTTGACCGAGTGAGTGTCATGCCCGAGTTCCGGCCTCTGACCAAAGGAGATTCATGCCCGTTCCTTAGGAAAGGATGAAAAATATCCACCTAGATCCCAAAGGTTTGAGATGCCAAGTTCTCCACCCGACCTTGAGTGGTCACCCTTAGGCTTAAGACGCTAAGTTCTCCATCCGACCTCGACGGTCGCCTATAGGTTTGAGTAGCCTTAAAATATCTCACCCTTTTCGAACTACGATAGGCTTGATTCCCTCGAATAAGGATACGTAGGAATCCTATAACTCTAGGTCTAGCCATAGAATAAATCGGCTATGCCGTCCTCCCATCAGATTGGGATGCTTGTTTTATCGATAACCCCGCTTTCTTCAAAAGCGACGTTGCCGAGGGGCTCTGTAAGTACCCCAATCTGAATTCGACCTACTTTAGAGGAATTCTTGGCACCATTCGGGGATAAACCAATGGGCCAGGACCTCACTAGGATAAACCTGATATTCCAGGACTGAACTGGAATTAAACTTGGAAAAATCCAGAAGCTCGCCAAGTCGAGTCGTACGGATGGTTTGGGCACATGAGGTCCCTAGCCATATGGCTACTTTGGGCACCCTCAGCCTCTACAAATTGAACCCCATGCTGATCATTTCAGGGGGGGAGAAACAACATAAGAAGGATTACTCTGTCAAAATCACTGCAGTAGTGTGAGAGGAGTGAAACAAAGAGTGAAAGAGAGAAAGGAAGATTGGCTAAACCAAGATAGGTAAAGCCACCTTCTCCCCATCCCTTCTCTTCATCTATAACTTTATTTTATCTTTAATCCTTGTTTAAGTTTATGTTAATCTTTATATTACTTGCAAGACTTGTCCATTTAAGCACTTTTACATTACTTGAAAGACTTGTCCATTCAAGCAACTTTACATTTATGCAAGACTTGTCCATTCAAGCAAATATACATATATTACTCTATATTTCTCTTGTCCAAGCCATGAAATGATCCAAGGTGCCCTCCATACCTTGTGTGGAAGAGGTTCAAACCTAGATGATCATGGCTTGTTGATTGTCATTTACATTCTTGTCTAGTTGGAATGATGCTTTTGTTGGCAATAATGATCATTTGGATGATAAAGTTTCCATCTTTATCATCCAACATTGATCTAGCTCTAAAGCCCCTTTGGGGTCATAAAGATTCAATCTTTATGTGTTGATTCGACTCTTTGAAGGTTAATAAGTCATAAAAATGCCATCTTGGGGATAAAGTTTCAATCTTTAGTCACCAAATGGCCAATTTTGGCCCTAAGGGCATGTTTATCAATTTTCTCAATTTTCTCTAATGATTGCTTATGATCACACCCAAATACTTGTTTTGGGGACTAAGTGATGATCATTTAGCATAGGAATGTTGTATTTAGACTTATAAAGTGTTTTAAACAAACTGGAATCAAAACAGTTCTGTCCAATTTCAACAAAATGTTCTGTTTCTGCTCTGAAACTGGACTGTTCTTGACTGAACTGTAAAATCCCAGGAAACGGCCTGTACATCCGTACGGCTATGTTGGGAACTGGGGGGCAAAATTTCTGTTTTGCCCTCTGATACCTATTTTCTTAATAAACAGACCCTTTCAGTTAAGTTTTTCCAAACAAAACCAATAACAGAAACTTTTCCGTTAAATACACATACACACATGCACATTTTCAAACTAACAAGGGAGACTCGGTTTTTTTTCCGAGGCATTTTGGGTGAACCGCAAATATGTTCTTCCCAAAGTGTAACCTGACCTCCGAACTCACATTCTCTAACCATTTTCATTTGTTTGGTTTAAAACTAACAAATGTGGCGACTCCGTTTCTTTTTCATTAGGAAAGTTACCCGTGTTTGGCATTTCTCCCTCGTGCGAACCTCGCTTGTATTCGCCCGAGGGATGGGATCCTTACATTGTGATGTGCATATTTGGGAGCATGTTTTATTTGGTAATTTAGTTGTTTTGCCATTACAAGATTTTGATATTATCTTGGGAATGGATTGGTTGAGTAAATACCATGCTTCAATTGATTGTTATAAAAAGGTGGTTACATTTTCTATTCCTGATTTGCCTGAATTTACTTTTGAGGCTGCTCCTTTGGGTAAGGGAATTCGTATTATTTCTTATGTGAAAGCTAGAAAGTTGTTGCATCGTGGTTGTACGGGGTTTTTGGCTAGTGTTTTGGATACTACTAAAAAGTTGCCTGAAGTAGAGGATGTGCATATTGTGAAAGAGTTTCCTGATGTGTTCTCTACTGAGTATTCTATGCCTTCTGATAGGGAGATCGAGTTTTGTATTGACTTACTTCCAGGTACTACCCCGATATCTGAATCACCTTATAGAATGGCTCCATCAGAATTAAAGGAGTTGAATATTCATCTGCAAGAGTTGATTGATAGGGGTTTCATCCGACCTAGTGTATCACCATGGGGAGCTCCTGTGTTGTTTGTAAAGAAGAAAGATGGGTCCTTGAGACTATGCATCGACTATAGAAAACTGAATCAGGTGACTGTAAAGAACAAATATCCTTTGCCTCACATTGATGATTTATTTGATCAACTCCAAGGGTCAGTTGTATTTTCGAAGCTTGATTTGAGGATTGGGTATCATCAGTTGAAGATTCACTCAGAAGACATTCCTAAGACTGCTTTCCGTAGTAAGTATGGTCATTATGAGTTTCTTGTTATGCATTTCGGGTTAACAAACGCTCCAGGTGTTTTTATGGATATGATGAATCGAGTTTTCAAGCCTTATCTTGATTCTCTTGTGGTTATGTTTATTGATGACATCCTTGTTTATTCTAAGTCTCGAGAAGAACATGAGCAACACTTGCGAATGGTTCTATCTATTCTTCGGGAGAAGCAATTGTTTGCAAAATTCAGTAAGTGTGCTTTTTAGCTCGATGAAGTTTCTTTTCTGGGACATGTGGTTTCTAATAGAGGTATATCTGTTGATCCATTAAAAATTGAAGCTATTGTGAATTGGAAGAGGCCAGAATCAGTTACTGAAATTCAAAGTTTCTTAGGGTTAGCTGGGTACTACAGAAGATTCATTGAAGGGTTTTCCAAGATTGCTACACCATTGACTCAGTTGACTCGAAAGAATGTGCCATATGTGTGGGATGATAAATGTCAAGTTAGTTTTGAGGAGCTAAAGAAGAGGTTGACCACCGCTCCTATTCTTGCACTGCCTAATGGAAATGATGAATTGGTAATTTATAGTGATGCTTCAAAAGAAGGCTTGGGGTGTGTTCTGATGCAAAGTGGGAAGGTAATTGCGTATGCTTCAAGGAAGTTAACTCCTAGTGAGCAGAATTATCCGACCCATGACATGGAGCTTGCAACTATTGTTTTTGCGTTACACAAATGGAAGCATTATCTATATGGAGCAAAATTTGAGATTTTCACAGATCATCAGAGTTTGAAGTATCTTTTTTCCCAGAAAGAGTTGAATAATAGACAGCGTAGATGGATGGAGCTGTTGAAGGATTATGATTGCACCATTTCTTATCATACGGGCAAGGCAAATGTGGTAGCTGATGCTATTAGCCGGAAGTCTTATGTAGCTTCATTGATGATACGGGAATGGAAGATGTTAGAAGATGCTCGAGATTGGTGTCCTTATGAATCGAGGCATGAGGCTATATTTGCGAATATCAGAGTATTACCAACCTTAATTCAACAAATCAAGGATGCTCAGAAAGATGACCCCGAGTTAATGAAGATAATGGGAAAGATCAAAGATGGAAGATTTGAAGACTTCTCTCTCAGTTCAGAAGGGGTATTGACTTTCAGAGGGCGATTGTGTGTGCCTAATGTTGATGGGATTAAACTTCAAGTTCTTGAAGAAGGCCATACGTCGAGGTATACTATTCATCCCGGGGGTACCAAAATGTATCAAGATTTGAAGCAACATTTTTAGTGGAACAACATAAAGAGGGAGATAGCGGATTATGTGTCAAAATGTTTGACTTGTCAACAAGTGAAAGCTGAACATCAAAGACCCGCAGGTTTGCGTCAACCTTTAGAGATACCGGAATGGAAATGGGAACATGTTACTATGGATTTTGTGACAGGGTTACCTTGTACACGAAGAAGTCATGATGCAGTTTGGGTGATTGTAGACAGATTGACAAAGTCTTCTCATTTCCTACCTATTTAGATGGGTTATTCTATGGAAAGGCTTGCTACGTTGTATATTAATGAGATTGTGAACTTGCATGGAATTCTAATTAGCATTGTATCTGATCGTGATCCTAGATTCACTTCTCGGTTTTGGCAAGCATTTCATAAGGCTTTGGGTTCAGAGTTGAGGTTCAGTACTGCTTTTCATCCTCAAACAGATGGCCAGTCAGAAAGAACCATTCAGATTCTTGAGGATATGTTGAGAGCTTGTTCTGTTGACTTTTCTGATTCATGGGATATTCATTTACCTCGCGTAAAATTTGCTTATAACAACAGTTTTCAGTCGAGTATTGGGATGGCTCCTTATGAAGCACTGTATGGGAGAAAATGTCGTTCACTTATTTGTTGGGATAAAGTTGGGGAAGCAAAGATTTGGGGTATTGATATGGTTAATGACTCAGTTGAGAAGGTTAAGCTTATTCGGGATCGATTGACTATTGCTCAGAGTCGTCAGAAGAGTTATGCTGATCACCGGAGGCGAGACCTTGAGTTTGAAAAGGGTGACTTTGTGTTTCTGAAAGTTTCTCCAAAGGTGGGAATTAAAAGATATGGGAAGAAAGGCAAGCTTGCTCCGAGGTTTGTTGGGCCTTTTGAGATTATGGGAAGAGTTGGAGATCGAGCTTATCGTCTTGCGTTACCTCCTTCTCTTGACAAGATTCATAATGTGTTTCATGTTTCGATGCTTTGAAAGTATGTTTATGATCCATCTCATGTGTTATCTGAGATACCTGAGGATATTGAACCCAGTATATCCTATGAGGAGCATCCAGTTCAGGTGATTGATTCTAAGGTTCAAGAATTGAGAACTAAGAGTATTCCTCTTGTTAAAATTGTGTGGAGAAACAATAATGTGGAAGAATCAACTTGGGAGCTTCGGGATGAAATGGAAAGGAAATATCCTTGGTTATTTGATTCGTTTGGTAAGTTATCCTAAAATTCGGGACGAATTTTCTTTAAGAGGGAGTGATTGTAACGACCCCAAAACCCGTCCCTATTTATTTTATATTTTTAGGGATTTTAATTTGACATTATGTGTGCATTTTATGTGTTGCATCATATTTTATGATTTGCACATCTTACTTGATTAAATGTGCTATTTACTTAGTTAGTAGTAATAATGGTTAAAGGAGTCAAACGATTAAGTTGAAACTTTAGGGTCCTTGTTGAAAATATAAGTTTAGGGGTTAAAGTGTTAAAAACGAAACTTGGGTGATCAAAGTAGAAAAGTGAGTAAAATCCTTAATATAACATGTTTATCCATCCTTCTCTCCCTCTGTGTGCAAACCCAGAACAAATTCTCTCGTACTTTCCTAGGGTTAGGAGAAAAAGGTAAGTTCAACCTATTTCGATTTAATTCTTTTTATTTACTTATCTGTTTTAAAAACTAACTATATAAAAATGATCAGGGCGTTGAATAGGTCATTTTTACCCGAATAAAACATATTTCTGCGATACTTTTTCTGGAAATAGGTAAGTTACTAATTCCCCTTTAAATATTAAAATGGTCATATAGGTTATACTTGATACTTGTACTTGTTAATTTTGTGATTTGAATGATATTTGTGATACTTGTAATTTTGGGACAAAGGGAGTATTCACCTTTTGTGTAGGAATGAAGAGTTAAATTGAATGTAATGTTTTGGAATGGTTGTTGCACTCCTGGTAGTAGTATAAGTGTTAGTAAGTTATACTTCTACGCTTGGGATGGATGAATTTGGCTTGCAGGAGAAATGAGAATTCTGAGTCTGGCTTGTGGGCGCCCGCCCAGAATGGGTTTGGGCGACCGCCCATAACTACTGAAAGGTTTTGTCTGGGACAGAGCATTTTGGGCGACCGCCCAGTCTGGTTTGGGCGACCGCCCATAATTGCTGAAAAGTTGAGTTGTTCCATTTCAAGAGATTTAAAGTTCAATCTTGTTCTAGGTCTTAGGTGATATAATAGAGTACCTAGGTTGTTGTGGAACACCCTAGTGTTTGAAATTGGTTCCTTTGTGAACATATGTGTTGTGGAATTTGACTAAATGCTAATTGGATTTGGTTGAACATCTTTTGGTATGGTTTGGATTGGTTCATCTTTGTGATGTGTTTGGATTGATTCCCTACTTTGGAATCATTTCCCCCGGTTGTTGTTTAAGCAAGTATTCATTACTATGCCTGTGTTTAAAGTCCAGCTGGTACTTGTTGTAGAGTTGGGCAGTGGTAGGGATTATAATGGCACACGAGCCAAGTTCATTGTAAGGCTTCTACCATTGGTTTCCCATTTTTAACCCCCTTCCTTGGGCCACGGATTGGGTCTAGGCTATCTCTCCCTTGTGTGAGTTTAGTCACCAATTGGGTTATGACTATGTGTCATTTTCCCCCTCTTGTTGTTGTTGTTGTTTGGTTCATGAACCGGTTTCAGCCCTTTGGTGCTGCTCAGTTGATACCTCTCAGATGGTTATATGTTTGATTCGAGAACCTTGACTCAGTATCCACTTATGAGTGTTTTATTCTGCCTTACGTGTGGAAAGATGAGTTGGCTTTGCCTATCATGTTACGTGCTATGTGGATGTTTATTGACATTGCTCAATTCTGAGTATCATTTCAGCATGTAACGTAGTTGCATTTTAGTAGCTTACTGAGATTCATTCTCACCCTTATTTGTTTACTATTTTAGATAAAGGAGAGCCTAGGGGATAGGTCACTGCATAAGGGAGGACGTCGAGGTGGTGATTTTGGGTAAGACATTTTGGGATATGTGTTATGTAAAGGCTACATTATGTAAATGTATAACCTTTTGGGTAGTGTACCCGTGACTTCATCTTTGTATCACCTATTTTTGGGAACATGTTGGTGAGTTGTAAATTTGTAAGTAAAGTGTGTAAGCCTTATGGCTAAGTACTTTGGATTGTGAAAGTTTGTTTATGTGGAAATGAAATCAAGTTTCAAGTAAATGTGTTTGGTTATATGAAACTTTTATGAAAGTACATTTTGAAAAATTTTCCTAAAATGTTTTATGACGTCTTCCGATCGTGTCCCGAGCGTGGGGCCAAGTAGGACCATGGGTACGGGGCGCAACACCTCCCCCTTCACTTCGTCACACGGAAATTCAGCAAGCTGATCACTGAACACTTTCCCCCTGATGGATTTGAGTGTGACGTAAGTGATATCATAGCTGGAGAGCATGAAGTACCACTTGTCTATCCTTGTCGACATGAAAGGCTTCTCGAAGATGTAGCGGAGCGGGTCCACTTTTGCTACTAGCTTGATTGGGAAGGCTTCCATGTAATATTTGAGCTTTTGAGTAACCCAAACCAGTGCTGCACATGACTTCTCCAAGGCAGAGTAATTCTTTTCGCCTCCTTGAAATCAACGACTGACAAAATAAATGGCATTCTCCTTTGTGGAGTCTCGTTGCTCTTGTGCTAGCATATCCCCTAGGGCTTCATCGTTCACCATGAGGTAAAGCAAGAGGGGATTCTCCTTGTGAGGTGGAACCAAGACTGGAGGGCATGTCAAGTAATGCTTCACTTGGTCGAAAGCTTCTTGGCAAGCGTCGGTCCATTCTAGGGCCATATTCTTCTTGAGTAGCTTGAAGATTGGCTCACACATGGAAGTAACCTGGTGCACAAACCGACTGATGTACTGATGTCTGCCCATGAAACCTTTGATTTCTTTCTGTGTCTTGGGAGGAGGCATGTCAATGATTGCCTTGATTTTTGAGGGATCTGCTTCAATACCCCTTTCTGTGACCATGTAGCCAAGAACTTTTCCTCGGATAACCCCAAAAGTGCACTTTGTGGGGTTAAGCCTCATCTTGTGTTGACGTAGTCTTTCAAAGAACTTGCGGAGGTCGATCAGGTGTTGACCATCGGTCCCTTTAGAATGAATGATCATGTCGTCCACATAGACCTCAATTTCCTTGTGAATCATGTCATGGAACAAGTCTGTCACGGCCCTTTGATAAGAAGCCTCAGCATTCCTTAACCCAAATGGCATGACTGTGTAGCAAAAGGTGCCCCACGGTGTTGTGAAAGCAGTCTTGTGTTGATCCTCCTCAGCCATGAGAATCTGATTGTACCCGGCAAAACCATCCACAAATGAGCGGACCTCATAGGCAGCAGTGGAGTCGACTAGCATGTCGATGTTTGGTAGTGGAAAGTCTTCCTTTAGAGAAGCTTTGTTTAAATCCCGGAAATCCACACAAACACGGACCTTACCGTTGGCTTTTCGGACTGTGACCACATTAGCTAGCCATGTCGGATATTCAATAACTTTTATGAAGCCCATACTGAGAAGCTTTTCTATCTCTTCTTTGACTTGTAAAGACCATTCTGGCTTGATCTTTCTGAGCTTCTATTTGACTGGCTTGGCGTCGTCTTTGATCGGAATTCTGTGTTCAGCAACCTTTCTGTCCAAACCTGGCATGTCTTTGTATGACCATGCAAACACATCCATAAACTCTCTTAGCAGTGCAGTCAATTTGTCTTTCTCTTCTCCCTTGAAGAAGCTTCCGATCTTGGTTTCTTTCGGCTCTTTGTCGGTACCCAGATTAACAACATGCAATTCTTAGTCAGCCCCTGGACCATTTTCACCACGACTACGGACCTGTTGAGCAAGTTCATTTAAGTATGCTGTGTTTTCGTGGTCTATTTCATCATTATTTGAATCGTTATTAACTATTTCATTAGATTCGTTATTAGTTAATTCATCATTCATGATGTTTGCAATCTCGGGGTACTTTGAAAGATCAAATTTTTCATTAACAAAGAAAGGGAACATACGCTCGGCTATGGCCTCCATATCCTCTTGGGTGAGTCTATCGGAAACACTCTCGGACTCGAAAGTGAAAGTGAACAAGTCTTCCTTTGTAACCTTGCGCGGAATGCAACCCATCTTCTTGACCAAGAACTCTTCGGATACTACGGGTCCCTTCGTAGAATACCAGTTTTTGATCAGCTCGGAGCTTGGCTAGATCTCGCTAATAGTCTCCCTTCTCGTGTCGGTGTCGTAGATGGCATTGACTTGGCACTCATCCATGAGGGCAAGTTCGTCGAACATGGAGGCTAAATCTGTCAATTCTTCCCCCACGGTGATCTCTGTCTCGGACTCTATGGTCACTTTCTTCCCCCACCATTCATGGGGTGACATGGGAGTTGCTTCCTTTGTGGACTTCTGGATCTCACAGTCGGCAAAGATCTCAAGGCCGGGCTTTCTGATGCCCTTGCTGTTAACCCATGGCTCGGGAAAGATCATGTACGGAACAGCTTCCCCTTGGCGAACAAAATACCCATTCAACGTCTTGCGGTAAGGCCTTAGATTGGGAATCTCATAATGACGGCCTTCCCTACGAGCTCGGGCTTTTCATTCTTGACGGCTTGCTCGTGTTTGAAGTCGTTTTTGGAAGGCTCATATCCCAAACCGAACTTTTTCTTAACAAAAGGAACCTTAATTGGTTGCATTCTCCCTTGTTGATATTTCCCTAGGCCTAAACCAGGGAAGTAGTTCATGTTCCTCATCAGGCGGAGGACTTTGCGATTGCTGAGGGTCCATGATCCGTTTCCCCCTTCTTTGTCAATGGCGTTGATTGAGACGCCGGAGAGGGTAGAGTCTGCTAAACCATGCTGAATTTGGTGGATGGGTTCCCCCTTTCTGTGGATACTGACGTTTTCTGCCATAACGGTCACTATCTCATCTTCATTTCTGAACTTCACACACTGATGGAAAGTCGAAGGGACGGCGTTAGAACTGTGTATCCATGAGCGGCCCAAAAGCAAGTTGAATGAGGAAGGCACATCGAGCACTTGAAACGGGACGGACATGACCATGCTCCAAAACACAATGTCTATTTCCACCATACCCATGACTGTACGGGCAGTGCTGTCCTAACCTCGGATTACTTGAGTAGAAGGCTTCAAATCTGAATTCTTAAGCCCCAGTATGCCCATGATTCGGCCGGGAATTAGGTTGAGTGCGGAACCACCGTCAACCAAGACTCTTGAGATAGGTCTCCCTCTTGCTCTCACCTTGAGATAGATGGCTTCATTGTTGTCAGAACCAAATGGTGGAAGGTCCATATCAGCAAAGGTGATGACATTGCCGAAATGAATGTGGCCTATCATTGCAGTGAAGTCCTCGGGAGTAATATCGGAAGAGATCGACGTGTCGTCAAGATTACTGATGACAAGAACTCGGTGATTCTTTGAGGATGCAATGAGGTCCCAAATGGAGATGTTGGCTTGACTTTTCTTGAGTTGAACTAGCAGAGGGTCTTCGGGAGTGTCGCGAGCTTGTGACCTTTGAGAAGAGGTGCTTGGTGCAGAATTGGAGGGGTTGCTTGCTATGACTCGTCCGGATCGAGTTAGCATGTTGACGTTCCCATCTTTCTTCTTTTTCCTATTCTCTAGTTGTAGACACCCCGCCTTGGACCGTCCACCCTGATTGCACATTTGATTTTGTGTTTCTCCCCATTTTAAGTGTTTCTCGTTAGTTTCTGTCACTTCCGTTAAGTTCCTGACTGACTTCGTTAAGTCCAGGGACTAAACTGAATGACAGGGCTGACTTTCTAGTCCATTCTGTCAAAATTGCCTTCGCTGAGTCGCGCGCCTCCGACACTAGGAGCCAGGCGCGCGCGCCTCCCGCCCCCAAAGCAGGAAGCGCGCGCCTCTGGGCGTCAGTTACAGATTTCTGGCCAGGATTCCCTCCCTTGCTCAATTTACAGGATTTTGCCCGGGAAGGATTTCTTGTGTGACTGAGTTTTGGCACCAAAACACCCCTCTTTCACCTATAAAAACCTCTCTTTACCTCCATTTTCAAGGATCGAAAACCTTAGACCGAAGATTGAACTTACAAAAACTATACCAAAATCACTTTCTAAAGGTTCTCCAAGGATTTCTTCAAGCAATATTTGAAGTTCTTCAAATTGTAGGTAAAAGTCCATCTTTTCCTTTCTTTTCTACTTCATCTCCTCTCTCTCTTTTACTCTAATCAAATGTGCAATCACCCAAATCATTTTGGGACATGACTCTAATGATCACCTCATCTCATTGAGGTTGGTTAAGGAGTTATCTCATACATTCCAAACTCTATTTTAAACCCCCTTTTCATGACTTAAAGAAGAAGAAGAAGAAGAATGTTATTATTCATGTAGATTTTGATCAAGCAAGACCAACTTTAGTTGGGCGAGATGGATGTTTCGGTACTTCCCATCTCGTAATCTAACCCCCGAACCTCAAAACAAAGAATCTCTGTTTTCGTAATCAAACTTAGGCTACAATCAATAGGTTTTTCTTATGTTCCTCAAAACATAGGTGGCGACTCTAAAACAAGTTAGACATCCTAGGATAATTCACCGCTCTAGCCAAGTGGTGGCTCCACGGGGTATCTACAGTGGCGACTCCGCTGGGGATATTTGAGGGTTAAACTTGCATTCTGATCGAAATCTACATCTTTTCTGGGCATTCTGATTCCTGATGGGGGAGGCGCGCGCGTCTGGCCTCTTAAGCCTAAGGCGCGCGCATCCCGCATCAAGAACCAGAATCGCCCACTTCTTCATGTTCTTCATCTTCTTCTTCTGTTATTCTGCACTAATCACTTCTGCAGGGGTTACAATATGAACATAGGACCAGGGCAATCCCCTGAGTCCAAAGTTTGACATTCTGACAGGTGTGCCCAGAAGCGCGCGCCTCCCATAAGCATTGCGCCATGCGCGCGCGTCCCACATCAGCACTCTGAGGCGCACGATTCTGGGTTGATTCCCAGAATAGAAACAGGTTTCAGTGACTGAGCAGAACAGTGGGGTGTGGGCACAGTTGCCTGCATCAGAACAGAATTGAACCCTCGGACTGTTTTAATTTTGTGTTTTATTTACCAGTCACACGGGTGATTCGGGAGTTGTAATTTTATGTGCTTATGTGTTTTGTGTGTTTTTCTTTCTTTTAAAAAAAAAAAATAAAAAAATTGTCACTTGTTAGACCTCACACTACATGCACATATTCCTATGAACTGCTCACTATCGAGTCGCACAAGTCCAACCCCAAACCCGTCGAGGCCCGTCCTAGAAAGTTTCAAGCTCCACCAGACCTTGGCTCTTTCGAAGCGGTAAACCTCAGCCCGTGGCGTAGTTCAAGACTACATGCCGGGGGTGACCTTTGAGCCTCATATTCAAGCCGAGCACAAGCCACACAATTCTAGTTAGGGTCTAACACTCCGTGACTCAAGTCGGTTTCCATGTACCGAGATTTCCCTAAACTAATGTCTTCAAATCATACATGCCAATTTGTTGAAATGGACGCAATAAAAATCCGTCCCCAAAAGTGGTTATTTTGGACGAAAATAAAAATCCGTCCCCGCATGTATGCTTTACTACATTAATTTAGTTTAATCCCGATACATGTAGGATTCACAAGCGCGATGGAATCCGATGAGTATATGGGACCGCGAGATGGTATATATACTAGTGTGACGATTCCATTATTTTCTTAAAAACCCCAAAAGGGATTCATTCCCTCCGACTTATAAAAAAAAAAAAAGAGTCTTTTCTTATGTGGTTCGAGTCGTGTGCCCAATTGTGTGTTCTAAGCCTCTTCATGGACCGCAAGTGTTACTCAAGACTGACAAGGGCCTCTTCTGCAATATAGGTTCAATTGGTACTTACAAAGTCTACCGGGATTCGGTAAATCGGTTAGTCCGTGAAGAGATCACTCCAACAGCTCCTACATCAACCATGACCGGCGGCAGCAACACCATGTCTCTCGAACAGCTCTCAACCATGGTCCAACTCCTCCAAGAGAAAGTCTCCACCCTTAACAAGGAGGCACAAAGCAAAGACGACATTTGGCAATCCCACCTCGACAGCCAAAGGGAGGCCCACGAGGCCGAGATGGAGCTAATGAAAGAAAAGCTCACTAACCTTGCCAAGGGAAAGAACAAGAACAATGATGATGAATCCGAATGGACCGAGGGTTTGTTCAAGAGTCCGTATGTCAACACCCGCACCAAGAAAATGGGGGAGCCGAGTTCCGAGAACAATGAGCCCAAAATGGTGGATTCTATCATGGCCTACATCGACCAAAAATTCAATGGGCTCAACATGGGGAAAGGCTCCGACACAAGCCTTTATCAATCATCCATCCTCATGAGTACTATGGCCGCTCTTCCCGATAAGTTCAAGATGCCCGACATAAGCAAATTCAAGGGCAACTCTTGTCCTATGGCTCACATTGAGACTTATATTTGGGGCACTGGTCCCGAAGAAGGTCTCCCCCAAGGTGATGGCTCAATGCTTTCCTCTCACTCTCGAGGGGCGGCAAAAGATTGGTATGCTACTCTCCCGCTCACTGTCCGTCTTGATTGGGACTCCGCCATGCTTGCCTTCAAGAACCAATACCAAGGCAACACCACTCACCGGCCCACAAGGAAAGAGATAGAGAACACTACTCAACGAGACAATGAGTCCTTCATCGACTTCACAAGGAGATGGAATGATAAACTCTCTGAAATTGTTGAGAGGCCGAACACAAAAGAGCAAATGGACATCTTTCACAAGTGTCTCAAGATTGATCTCCGCACCCACCTAAGTGGGGCTTGCTACTCCGACTTCTCCCAAATGTATGAGGCGGGGGTACGCATGGATGACTTGCTCAAGGAGATTAAGAAGGCCACTCCTACTTACCGCTACAAGGCCGCTTCCAACTCCACAAAAGAGGCCTCGGTCAACGCCGTCACTATTGACAAGGGGAATTACAAAAAGGTTCCTCCACCTCAAGGGAAGAAGTCCCGAAGTGACCGTGTCTACACGCCTCTCCAAGGCATGACTCAAACAGAAGTGTTCGAGGTCCTCAAGGCAAAGGGTCAAGTCACACCCGTGCAAGGGTACCAACCCAAGACGGTCCACCCCAATCATGCTCACCACAAATATTGTGGCTACCACCAATATAGTGGCCACACACCGAGGATTGCTTCGTTCTCCGCAATGTCATTCAAGATCTCATAGATAAGAAAGAATTTGTAGTGACTAATGACGAACATGTCAATGTAATAGAGATAGGAGAACTCGAGGGGACCACCCATTCAATCCCAATTGTGAATGGGGTCCCCAATATTATGAATAAACTTGACAATTCTTGTTATGTAGTGACTTACGATGAGGTAATGAGGGAAGTACTAGAGAATAGGAAAAGAAGCAAGATGGGAACGTCAACATGCTAACTCGATCCGGTCGAGTCATAGCAAGCAACCCTTCCACTTCCGCACCGAGATCCTCTTCTCAAAGGCCACAAGCTCGCAACACTCCCGAAGATCCTCTACTTGTCCAACTCAAGAAAACTCAAGCCAGCATCTCTATTTGGGACCTCATTGCATCCTCAAAGAAACACTGAGATCTTGTCATCCGCAATCTCGATGATACATCAGTTTCTCCCGATACTACTCCCGAGGACCTCACGGAAATGATTGGTCACATTCATTTTGGCAACGTCATCACCTTTGCCGATATGGACCTTCCACCATTTGGTTCCGACCACAACGAAGCTATTTACCTCAAGGTACGAGCAAGGGGGAGGCCCATCTCAAGAGTCTTAGTGGACGGTGGTTCCGTACTCAATCTCATGCCTGGCAGAATCATGGGCATACTGGGGCTTAAGGATTCCGATTTGAAGCCTTCTACTCAAGTAATCCGAGGTTATGACAGCACCGCCCGTACAGTCATGGGTATGATCGAAATAGACATCGAGTTTGGGAGCATGGTCATATCCGTTCCATTCCAAGTTCTTGATATCCCGGCCTCGTTCAACTTACTTTTGGGACGACCATGGATTCACAGTGCTAATGCCGTACCGTCAACTCTCCACCAATGTGTCAAGATCCGAAATGGTGATGAAATAGTGACCGTCATGGCTGAAAATGTCACTATCCACAGAAAAGGTGAGCCCGTCCACCAAGTTCAGCATGGTTTACCAGACTCCACTCTCTCCGGCGTCTCAATCAACGCCATTGACAAAGAAGGGGGAAACGGATCATGGACCCCCAGCAATCACAAAGTCCTCCGCATGATGAGGAATATGGACTACTTCCCTGATTTAGGCCTAGGGAGATATCAACAAGGAATCCTACATCCTGTGCAAGTCCCATTCGTCAAAGACACCTTCGGTTTGGGGTACGAGCCTTCCAAAGAAGACTTGAAACAAGAGCAAGCGATCAAGAATGAAAAGGCCCGAGCTCGTAAAGAGGCCGTCGTTATGAGGTCCCTAATCGGAGGCCTTACCGCAAGACGTGGAATGGTTATTTTGTCCGCCAAGGGGAAGACGTTCCATACGTGATCTTTCCCGAGCCATGGGTTAACAATAAGGGTGTCAAAAAGCCCGGTCTCGAAATCTTCTCCGATTGTGAGATCCAGAAATCCGAAAGGGAACAAACTCCCATGTCGCCCCGTGAATGGTGGGGAAGAAAGATGACTATAGAATCCAGACAGAAATCACCGTGGGGGAAGAACTGACAGATTTAGCCTCCATGTTCGAAGAGCTTGTCATGATGAATGAATGCCAAGTCAAAGCCATCCATGACACCGTCATCATGAACGAGACTATCAGTGAGATCCCACCAAGCTCCGAGCCGATCAACAATTAGTATTCAACAAAAGGGCCCGTGGTATCCGAGGAATTCTTAGTCCAAGAAATGGGTTGCATACCCCGCACATCAACAAAGGAAGAGCGACTCACACTTACTTTCGAGTCCGAGAGTGTCTCTAATACCCTCACCCAAGAGGATTTGGAGGCCATAGCCGAGCGTGTGTTTTCCTTTCTTTGCTAATGAAAAATTTGATATTTCTGAGTACCCTGAGATTGCAAACATCATAAATGATGAATTAACTAATAATGAACTTAACGAACAAGTTAATAACGATTCAAAATTATGATGAATATAGACCACGAAAACACAACATACTTAAATGAACTTGCACAACAAGTCCGTAGTCGTGGTGAGAATGGTCCAAAGGCTGACGAAGAATTGCATGTTGTTAATCTGGGTACCGAAGAAGAGCCAAAAGAAACTAAGATTGGAAGCTTCTTCAAGGGGGACGACAGAGACAGATTGACTGCACTACTACGGAGGTTCGTGGTCATACAAAGACATACTGGGTTTGGACAGAAAGGTAGCAGAGCACAGGATTCCGATCAGAGAAGATGCCAGGCCAGTAAAGCAGAAGCTCAGAAAGATCAAGCCAGAATGGTCTCTGCAGGTCAAAGAAGAAATTGAGAAGCTCCTCAGTGTGGGTTGGGTTTCATCAAGGTTATCGAGTATCCAACATGGTTAGCCAACATTGTGACAGTCAGGAAGGCAAACGGCAAGGTTCGAGTTTATGTAGACTTCTGGGATTTAAACAAAGCTTCCCCAAAGGATGATTTTCCACTCCCTAATATCGACATGCTAGTCGACTCCACTGCCTACGAGGTCCGCTCATTCATGGATGGGTTCGCTGGGTACAATAAGATTCTCATGGCCGAGGAAGATCAACATAAGATAGCCTTCACAACACCGTGGGGTACCTTTTGCTACACAGTCATGCCATTTGGGTTAAGAAATACTGGGGCTTCCTACCAAAGAGCCGTGACAGACTTGTTCGACGATATGATTCACAAAGAAATCGAGGTCTATGTGGACGACATGATCATTCACTCCCAAGGGACCGATGGTCAACATTTAATCGATCTCCGCAAGTTCTTCGAAAGGCTTCGTCAACACAAGATGAGGCTCAACCCTGCAAAGTGCACGTTCGGGGTTATCCGAGGCAAAGTTCTTGGTTATATGGTCACTGAAAGGGAATTGAAGTAGACCCCTCCAAAATCAAGGCAATCATTGACATGCCTCCTCCAAAGACGCAGAAAGATTAAAGGTTTCATGGAAGACTACAATACATCAGTCGGTTTTTGCACCAACTCACTTCCATGTGCGAGCCAATCTTCAAGCTACTCAAGAAGAATGTGGCTCTAGAATGGACCGACGCGTGCCAAGAAGCCTTCGACCAAGTGAAGCATTACTTGACGTGCCCTCCTGTTCTAGTTCCGCCGCACAAGGAGAAACCTCTGTTGCTCTATCTCACTGTCAATGATGAAGCCCTAGGGCTATGTTAGCACAAGAGAAACGAGAGTCCACAAAGGAGAACGCCATTTATTTTGTCAGTCGCCGATTCCAAGGAGGCGAAAAGAACTACTCTGTCTTAGAGAAGTCATGTGCAGCATTGGTTTGGTCACTCAAAAGCTCAAACACTATATGGAAGCTTTTCCGATCAAGCTAGTAGCAAAGGTGGACCCGCTCCGCTACATCTTCGAGAAGCCTTTCATGTCAACAAGAATAGCCAAATGGTACTTCATGCTCGCCGGCTACGATATCAGTTACGTCACACTAAAATCCGTCAGGGGGAAAGTGTTCAGTGACCAGCTTGCCGAATTCCCGTGTGACGAAGTGAAGGGGGAAGATGTACAGTTCCCCGACGAGCATTTAATTTGTACTGCAACCGAGGAAATTAAGTGGCAACTTTTTTCGATGGCGCCGCCAATAAACATGGTTTTGGTATAGGAGTATTGCTTGTCGATCCAAAAGACATCTACACTCCCATTGCCATCCGCCTGGAATTCGAAGCTACCAACAACATTGCCGAGTACGAAGCATGTATAACGGGGCTCAAAGCAGCTCTCGACAGAAACATCACAGAACTAGAAGTATTCGGCGACTCTTTGCTCCTTATCAATCAGCAATCGGGAAAGTGCCGAACCCAAGACCCGACTCTCCAACAGTATGGTCAGCACTTGAAGAACTAGTTGAACAATTCCAAGAGATCACTTTCAACTACCTGCCAAAGGATAAGAATCGCTTCGCCGATGCACTGGCCACTATAGCTTCATTAGTCGAAATGCCCAAAGGGAAAATGGTGAAGCCCTTCAAAATTGCTCGAAGGAACAGTCCGGCATATTGCATGAGTATCGAGATCAACGAGATGCAAACAAACTCTCCGTGGTATTCGGATATCATGAACTTCCTCAAAGAGGCACTTATCCCGAGAATAGCAATAAGAAGTCTCAAGCAGCTCGGCAAAGGATAGCCTCTCGGTACGTACTGATTGGGGACCGAGTCTATAAAAGGCACCACGACGGGATCAATCTCTTATGCGCCAATGAGGCCGAAGCTCAAGAGATAATGTGTGAAGTGCACGAAGGAAGGGATGTGGACCCCACATGAATGGGTTTATGCTAGTCAAGAAGATACTTCGCATTGGTTACTATTGGAGCACTATGGAACGAGACTGTATCGAGAAAGTCAAAAGGTGTGCCAAGTGCCAATTCCACGCTAATTCGCAACATGCTCCACCCTCACGACTTTACAACATGGTCACACCCTTGGCCTTTCTCTTGTTGGGGGATAGACATCATCGGTAAAGTTCATCCTGCCGGGAGCAATGGGCAGTCATTCGTCCTAGTGGCAGTCGACTACTTCACAAAGTGGGTCAAAGCACAAGCCTATCAGACCCTCAACGCCAAGAAAGTGGCCGAATTTGTAAAGATTAATATCATGTGCCGATACGGCGTGCCTCATGAAATCATTTCCGACAACGGCTCTCACTTTGAGAAAGAAATGGATGCACTTTTGGTAGAATACAAGATCACCAAGCACAAGTCATTTCCTTACCGTCCCCAAGCAAATGGCGCGGTTGAAGCAGAAAATAAAACCATCGAGACCATCGTCAAGAAAATGGCCTCAACAGGAAGGGATTGGCCGAGAAGCTACCATTAGCATTGTGGGGCTACCGCACATCAATACGGTCCGCAACAGGAGAAACTCCTTATGCATTAGTTATGGTTCTGAAGCCGTACTCCCTATCGAACTTGAAGTCCCATCTCTACGGGTCCTCCTCGAGAATCAAGTCAACGAGGTCAACTGGATGCAAAGTCAATACGAACAGCTAGCCTTACTCGACGAGAAAAGGTTAAGAGCACTCGAATGCACGAGGGCATATCAGCAAAGGATGGCAAGAGCTTTCAACAAAAAAGTGAAGCCTCGAAACATCAATGTGGGAGATTTGGTCTTAAGACAACATCCTCCTAATGCCATGAATCCCTGGAGAAATGGGGACCCCGATGGATCGGTCCGTACGTGGTCAAAAAGATACTAAGCGGTGGTGCAGTCCGGCTCGTGGATTTAGATGGTGACCAGCTGCCAAAGGAGGTCAACCTCGACAAGCTCAAGAGGTTCTACGCTTAATAAACAAAGACCATTAAAAAAAAAAAAAAATCGCTCGCTAGGTTGAAAACCCGCAAGGGCGGCCTAGGCAAAATTAGAGCACGTGCAAAAAAGGAAGCCCGCTAGATTGAAAACCCGAAAGGGCGGTCTAGGCAAAAACAGGGTGCACACAAAAAAAAATAAAAAAAAATAGGTCTTTGTTTGTTTGAACTACGAAGACCTGAGCCTCCAACTGGAGGAACGTAGGCAACCTTCGGGTGCGGTCTAAAACATATCAAAAATACCCAATTCACTTCAAATAACACAATGCAATTCTTATTCATTCAATGAATTATTCAAAGCATTACGACGGATTTATTGAGCAACAAAAGACATCAAAATATTAAATCCTAAAACAAAGTGGTCTAATTGCAATCTCTTAGGTTACTAAGAAAAATCCAATTTTCTCTTAGCTTTCAAGGACCACCCGATCGTCTCTCAATCCTTTTCTTCTTGGGTAACAAGGAGCACTAATACGCACCGAAACCTTCTGTGTTGCAACACGTCTCCTAGCATAAAAGTCATCCAAAGGAGTACCGAAAGGGTCAGCGAGAATGTTACTCGAATCAGCAGCAGCCTCCCTATATCTCAAAGTGCT
The DNA here is from genome assembly GCA_026119855.1 of Campanula takesimana. Lineage (NCBI taxonomy): Eukaryota > Viridiplantae > Streptophyta > Magnoliopsida > Asterales > Campanulaceae > Campanula > Campanula takesimana. Next base: position 252,956 of record JAOWBW010000730.1, read on the forward strand.
GCTAGGCTCAAAACCTTTCCTAACAACTCGGCACGAAGCACATCACCCAAGTGATGCCACGGTAAAGGGTGCCAAATAAATAATCCATGTAGCTCTCAGGAAGGAAGACACTCCCCCGATGCAGAGGAGCAAAAGCCCAACGGTTGCGGTCATCTCCCCAAGCCGACTGAAGCTCACTCGAGAAGTCAGGACCCATGTAAGCAACTGGAAGAAGCATTCCGTCCCTCGGAAAAGGAATTGTCTGTTGGCGACCGAACTGCCGCAAAACCCGCTCTGGCTGGTAAAATGAAGAATCTCTCAAACCGGGTACAACCACGTGCTGAAAACCAAGAGTCCACTCCACAAAAGGATGAAGACCCCAAGAAGAAGGACACCACTCAATATCAACGGTCACCCGAGAGGCAAAGAATTTCTTCCAACCATCTTCAGATAAATCCTGGATCAACAACTTCCTTCTATGAACAGCAAAAGGAGACAAATCACCATCCGGAGAATAAATCCTGAAGTGTTCTCGGAGCTATATGGTCAAGAGCAAAGGGCTTCCCCGACACTTCTTGCCCGTCCTATGTAACTCATCAAGGCCGTGCAACGTCTCCCCTACAATAAGAGGGATTACACTAAATTGCTGCTCCTTAGCTTGCAAAATAATCTCAGCCAACTGCATGTCCGCGGTCTCGACGGGTTGTAACAAACAGTACTTCGCTGAAGAGACAAACGGCCATGGAATTCCTTTTGAAAGATTGAACCACCGGGTCCTCCGAGTGTAAACTGAAGAACATCGGCAACTCTGTTATGTCAATCACGGTACCGTGCAACATCTTCCTCACGTCTCAACAGGGAGATTCAGTAACTCACCCAAGAGTCGATGGCACCACGGTGATATTTAGGGACGGCAATCCGACCGGCCAAAGGCATGCCAAGGATGGCCCCGAAATCGTCAACAGTCGGCAACCATTTCATTAGCTGAAAGGTTGAAGGTATGGCTGTCGCAATCCCAGAAAGCCGCGACAGCTCTCAACAAATCCCAATCCGGCTTCAACGTCCGCAAGGTGAAAAGAATTCGGAACCCGAAGTCTTTAATGAAGGCCTTCTTGGGATGGGTCTTGAAAGAATACACAAAAGTGCCCAAGTCCTTTTCATACTCACTAACAACCTTGGCATCAAGGGCAAAAGAATTGGAAGCCATGGAAAATGTTGATCACAAGCAAAGTTAAGCAATAATATGATGTTCAAGAATGGCAGAAAGGAGCTGTGAGAATCAAGTGGACGAACAGAAGATGATATTATAGCTGTTGGGGGCTCTTTTGGTCAGCAAATGTCAAGCCCGGAATTCCGCCTCCCAGACGCTCGCGCCACCCGCCAGCAGTCTGAAATGCGCTCGCGTCCCAAGCCTAAATAGGAAAGCGCGCGCCTCCCAAGTCTAAATCACTTCAAGAAAAGGCCTTGTCAGAGATCTCCAGCTTAAATCAAGCACAGCCCCTGTCCTCGGACACCCAGTTGGGCACACATTCTTCTGGTCCGCCTTAAGGCATGTCAAAAAATTGAAAGTAGGATAAAAACTCCCACTCAAAAGTAGGCCGTCCTCCCACGGATTCAAACTCCCTAAGTTCTGTCACGGGTGCCACACCCCCTCAAGAGTCAATCTCACATTTTCATCCCCAGCAGGAACATTTTTCTGGTCGCGGTCAACTGTGCCCGCACCCCATAATTCAAAAAGTCAAGTGTGACTCCAAGTGGCACGAGACTTCAGAGCAATATTTCATCAACGGATTTCACTAACGGATTCGTCCTCAAAGGTTCACTAACGGCCTCATCAACGGATTTCACTAACGGATTCGTCCTCAAAAGGTTCACTAACGGCCTCATCAACGGATTTCACTAACGATTCGTCCTCAAAGGTTCACTAACGGCCTCATCAACGGATTTCACTAACGGATTCGTCAACAAGGGTTCACCAATGGACTCATCCAAGGGATTCACTAACGGATTCATCAAACGGATTTCACTAACGGATTCGTCAACAAGGGTTCACCAACGGACTCATCCAAGGGATTCACTAACGGATTCATCAAACGGATTCACTAACGGATTCGTCAACAAGGGTTCACCAACTGACTCATCCAAGGGATTCACTAACGGATTCATCAAAGGGATTCACTAACGGAATCATCAAACGGATTCACTAACGGATATGTCAACAGGGTTCACCAACGGACTCATCCAAGGGATTCACTAACGGATTCATCAAACGGATTCACTAACGGATTCGTCAACAAGGGTTCACCAACGGACTCATCCAAGGGATTCACTAACGGATTCATCAAACGGATTCGTCACAAGGGTTCACCAACGGACTCATCCAAGGGACTCACTAACGGATTCATCAAACGGATTCACTAACGGATTCGTCAACAAGGGTTCACCAACGGACTCATCCAAGGGATTCACTAACGGATTCATTAAACGGATTTACTACGGATTCGTCAACAAGGGTTGACTAACGGACTCATCCAAGGGATTCACTAACGGATTCATCAAACGGATTCACTAACGGATTCATCAACAAGGGTTCACTAACGGACTCATTCAAGGGATTCACTAACGGATTCATCAAACCGGTTCACTAACGGCCTCATCAAAACATTCAGCCGGCAGGTTCACCTAACGGATCATGCCACCCCTCTATCAACAAAGCCGCTCACACAGGGAGCGCACCACTACCTCTCGCAATTTCAAATTCCTGCTTTCATCGAGTCTTTGCTTTTCTTGGTGATGTCCTCGGCGGGTGTTTTTAACTTTCGTCGACGCGTTTTGCTTCGCAGTCCATGCCGCCGAGGGGCTCTGTAGACACCCGCCTTGGACCGCTCACCCCGATTGCACATTTGATTTTGGTGTTTCTCCCCATTTTAAGTGTTTCTCGTTAGTTTCTGTCACTTCCGTTAAGTTCCTGACTGACTTCGTTAAGTCCAGGACTAAACTGAATGACAGGGCTGACTTTCTAGTCCATTCTGTCAAAATTGCCTTCTCTGAGTCGCGCGCCTCCGACACTAGGAGCCAGGCGCGCGCGCCTCCCGCCCCCAAAGCAGGAAGCGCGCGCCTCTGGGCGTCAGTTACAATTTCTGGCCAGGATTCCCTCCCTTGCTCAATTTATAGGATTTTGCCCGGAAGGATTTTTGGTGACTGAGTTTTGGCACCAAAAACATCCCTCTTTCACCTATAAAAACCTCTATTTACCTCCATTTTCAAGGATCGAAAACCTTAGACCGAAGATTGAACTTACAAAAACTATACCAAAATCACTTTCTAAAGGTTCTCCAAGGATTTCTTCAAGCAATATTTGAAGTTCTTCAAATTGTAGGTAAAAGTCCATCTTTCCTTTCTTTTAGTTCTACTTCATCTCCTCTCTCTCTTTTACTCTAATCAAATGTGCAATCACCCAAATCATTTTGGGACATGACACTAATGATCACCTCATCTCATTGAGGTTGGTTAAGGAGTTATCTCCTACATTCCAAACTCTATTTTAGACCCCCTTTTCATGACTTAAAGAAGAGAGAAGAGAACTTTATTATTCATGTAGATTTTGATCAAGCAAGACCAACTTTAGTTGGGCGAGATGGGTGTTTTGGTACTTCCCATCTCATAATCTAACCCCGAACCTCAAAACAAAGAATCTCTGTTTTTCGTAATCAAACTTAGGCTACAATCAATAGGTTTTTCTTATGTTCCTCAAAACATAGGTGGCGACTCTAAAACAAGTTAGACATCCTAGGATAATTCACCGCTCTAGCCAAGTGGTGGCTCCCCGGGGTATCTACACTAGTACTTCCCTCATTACCTCATCGTAAGTCACAACATAACAAGAATTATCCATCTTATTCATGGGCATTGGAGCCCCCATTCACAATTAGGATTGAATGAGTGGTCTCCTCAATTCTCCTATCTCTATTACATTGGACACCACCCTCATTAGGAACTATGAATTCCTTCTTGTCTATGAGATCTTGGATGACATTGTGGAGAACGAAGCATTCCTCGGTGGTGTGGCCACTATATTGGTGGTAGCCACAATACTTGTGATGAGCATGATTGGCATTGACGTCTTAGGTTGGTACCCTTGTATGGGTGTGACTTGCCCCTTTTCTTTGAGTACTTCGAAGGCCTCGGTTTGAGTCATGCCTTGGAGAGGCGTGTAGACACGGTCATTTCAAGACTTCTTGCCTTAGGGTGGAGGAACCTTTTGTAATTCCCTTGTCGGTAGTGACGGCATTAACTGAAGCCTCTTTTGAAGAGCTAGAGGTGGCCTTGTAACGGAGGGTAGGAGCACTTTCTTGTTTCCCGAAGCAACTCATCCATTCGGATCCCCGCCTCATACATTTGAGAAAATCGGCTAGCAAGCCCCACTTAGGTGGGTGCGGAGATCAATCTTTAGACACTTAAGAAAGATGTCCATTTGCTCCTTGGTGTTAGGCCTCTCGACAATCTCAGCAAGCTTGTCATTCCACCTTCTCGTGAAGTCAATGAAGGACTTGCTGTCCCTTTGAGTGGTGTTTTCAAGCACTTTTTTGGTTGGCTGGTGGGTGGTGTTGCGTTGGTATTGACTCTTGAAGGCAAGCATGGCGGCGTCCCAATCAAGACGGACTGTGAGCGGGAGAGTAGCATACCAATCCTTTGCTCCCCCCTCGAGAGTAAGAGGGAAATATTGTGCCATAACCTTGGGTGAGACTTTCTTCGTACCATAGCCTAAATGTAAGTCTCGATGTGTGCCATGGGACAAGAGTTGGCCCTTGAACTTGCTGATATCGGGCATCTTGAACTTGTCGGGGAGGGAATCCATTATGTTCATAAGAATGGATGACTGATAGAGGCTTGTATCGGAGCCTTTCCCCAAGTTGAGACCGTTGATGCGTTGATCTATGTAGGCTATGATTGAATCAACCATCTTGGGATCATTGTTCTCGTGCTTGGCTCCCCCATTTTCTTGGTGCGGGCACTGACATAGGGGATCACAAACAAACCCTCGTCCATTCGGACTCGTCATTGTCTTTCTTGTTTTTACCCTTGGTGAGCTTGGTGAGCTTTTTCTTTCATTAGCTCCATTTCGTCCTCGTGGGCCTCCCTTTGGTTGTCCTAGGTGGGATTGCCAAATGTAATCTTTGTTTTGAGCCTCCTTACTAAGAGTTGAGACTTGTTCTTGGAGAAGTTTGGACCATGTTTGAGAGTTGCTCGAGAGTCATGGTGTTGTCGGTGTTGGAGCCGCCGGCCATTGATGCTGTCGAAGCTGTTGGAGTGATCTCTTCACGAACTAACCGATTCGCTGAATCCCGGTAGACACGGTAAGTACCAATTGAACCTATATTGCAGAAGAGGCCCTTGTCAGTCTTGAGTACACTTTCGGTCCATGAAAAGGCTTAGAACACACTGTGGGCACACGACTCAAACCACGTAAAGAAAAGACTCTTTTTTTTATATATATAAGTCGGAGGGACGGGGTCCCTTTTGAGTTTCTAAGAAAAATAATGGAATCATCACACTAGTATATAGACCATCTCGCGTTCCCATATACTCATCGGATTCCATCACGCTTATGAATCCTACACATGTCGGGATTAAACTAAATTAATGTAGTAAAGCATACATGCGGGGATGGATTTTTATTTCGTCCATAATAACCACTAGTGGGTGGATTTTTATTTCGTCCATGATAACCACTTGGCATGTATGATTTGAAGACACTAGTTTAGGGAAATCTCGGCATATGGAAACCGACTTTAGTCACAGAATGTTAGACCCTAACTATAATTGTGTTGGCTTGTGCTCGGCTAAATAAGAGGCTTAAAGGTCACCCCCGGCATGTAATCATGAACTACGCCACAGGCTGAGGTTTACCGCTTCGAAAGAGTCAAGGTCTGGTGGAGCTTGAAACTTCCTATGATGGGCCTCGACGGGTTTGGGGTTATGAACTTGTGCGACTCGATAGTGAGCAATTTATAGGAATTCGTGCACGTAGTGTGAGGTCTAACACATGACAAAACATTTTTATTCTTTTTTTTTTATGAAAGAAAAGCAAATAAGCACATAATTACAACTTTCGAATCACCCGTGTGACCGATAAAATAAAACATGAAAGTAAAACAGTCCAAAAGGCCAGATTAGGCCGGATGCAGGCAATTGTGCCCATACCCCATCAAATCTGCTCTGTTCTGAAACCTGTTCTTGTCCTGTAAACCTACCCAGAAGCGCACGCCTCTAGACGGTGATGTGGGAAGCGCGCGCATGGCGCAATGTCTGTGGGAGGCGCCCGCTTATGGGCAAACCTGTCAGAATGTCAGACTTTGGACTCAGGGGATTGCCCTGGTCCTGAATGTATTATAACCACTGCAGAAATGATTAGTGTAGAAAGAAGAAAAGAAAACTAGGAAGAACATATGGGATGCGGGAGACTCTGGTCCTTGATGTGGGATGCGCGTGCCTTAGGCCAAGAAGGCCAGAGGCGCACGCCTCCCCAATCAGAGACCAGAATGCCCAAAAAAGATGTAGACTTTGAACAAAATGCAATGATACCCACTCCTCAAATCAAGCTTCGAAGAGAAAACTGACCCTTGGAGTTGATCAAATAAATCATCAATGTGAGGCAAAGGAAATTTGTTCTTTACAGTTACCTAGTTCAATTTTCTGTAATCAATGCATAGTCTCAAAGACCATCTTTCTTCTTTACAAACAATACAGGAGCTCCCCACGGTGATACACTGGGTCGGATGAAACCCCTATCAAGCAACTCTTGCAATTGAACTTCAACTCCTTTAATTCAGCTGGAGCCATTCTGTAAGGTGATTCAGATATCGGTGTAGTACCCTGGAAGTAAGTCAATACAAACTCGAACTCTCTCCCTATCAGGAGGCATAGAATACTCAGTAGAGAACACATCAAGAAACTCTTTCACAATATGCACATCCTCTACTTCAGGCAACTTTTTAGTAGTATCCAGAACACTAGCCAAATACCCCGTACAACCACGATGCAACAACTTTCTAGCTTTCACATAAGAAATAATACGAATTCCCTTACCCAAAGGACAGCCTCAAAAGTAAATTCAGGCACATCAGGAATAGAAAATGTAACCACCTTTTTATAACAATCAACTGAAGCATGGTATTTACTCAACCAATCCATTCCCAAGATAATATCAAAATCTTGTAATGGCAAAACAACTAAATCAACAAATAAAACATGCTCCCATATGCCACATCACAGCCATGTAACACCTTATTAGTCACCAAATACTCCCCTATTGGAGTAGACACCTCTAACACATATGGTAGAGATTAATAAGAAACATGCAATCGAGAAGCAAAATGCACAGACACATAAAAATGCGAAGTGCCAGGGTCTATAAGTGCACGTGCCCTCAAACTAGACACAGAAATTATACCTCCTATCACGTTAGAAGAATTTGAAGCCTGTTATTGATTGATAGCAAAAACATGACCTTGCACTTTAGGCTTCGCTGAGACGATCCTGCTCCACTCCCATATGGTACAATCCTTGCTCTTGGACAATCCTTCTGAAATGGCCAAGTACCACAATTCAAACACTTTCCCTGCTTCTTCCAACATCGCTCTTCAGTGTGCCCTTCCTTCAGACAGTAATTACATATTCTTCTACCTTGATTCCCGGTTGTTACCTTGATTCTGACAATTTGTTGCCCTCTAAATTGTGATGGGTTTCCTGACTTCCTCGACTATCACCACGATGTGGTTGAGCTCTCCTTGCCTTCCTGTACCTGCCAATTCAACTTTCCCTTATGTTCTTCTATATCATGCTCACCCTGATTGCTCTATCAACAGCATCTTGAAAATCTTGCAACTTTTGGGATACTAATTGACTTCGAATCATAATTTTCAAACCCTTTACAAATCTAGTTGCCTTCCTTTCCTCAGTTGCCACCAAGTGAGTACAGTACCTGGATAACTTCGTGAATTTGGACGTATACTGAGCCACATACATAGTATTCTGTTCTAAGTTAAGAAATCCATTTACTTCTTGTCTTGATCTACCCGAGGAATGAAATGTTCCTTGAACTTCCTCAGAAAATTCTCCCAAGTATAGGGTACATGATTCTCATCCCAATTTGTTTTCAAAGCTCTCCACCAGTGCTCAGCAGCTCCACTCAGTTTATAGGTAGCAAAACCTGACTTGTTCTCATCTGTACATCTCAAGACATCAAATATTTCTACATCGACACTATCCACCTCTCGACCTTATTACCTCTGGTTCTCCTTCATAACCATTGGTTTCATCTTCAGGAACTGTTCTAACCAATATCTCGGAGGTGCTTGTTCTCCTTGCCTTTGATCATTTAAAGTTTTCATTGCTGCCTCGAACATCCTTTGAAACATTATTCGGGCCTCTTCTCTGGCATCCCCTTGCCCTGAAGAACCAGCCTGATCTCCTTCATTCTCAACCCATTTTCAATAAATGCCTGCATAAAATACTCAACGTTACTCACTCTATACACAACTACCCTCCTAGGTCACTTAGTCATTCTAGACCATCTACAACCTAGCTCTGATACCAACTGTCGCGCCCCGTACCCGTGGTCCTACTTGGCCCCACGCTCGGGACACGCAGGAAGACGTCATAAAACATTTTAGGAAAATTTTTCGAAATGTACTTTCATAAAAGTTTCATATAACCAAAACACATTTACTTAAAACTTGACTTCATTTCCACACAACAAACTTTCACAATCAAAGTACTTGCCATAAGGCTTACACACTTTACTTACAAATTTACAACCACCAACATGTTCCAAAAATAGGTGATACAAAGATGAAGTCACGGGTACACTACCCAAAAGGTTATACATTTACATAATGTAGCCTTTACATAACACATATCCCAAAATGTCTTACCCAAATTACCACCTCGACGTCTTCCCTTGTGCAGTGACCTATCCCCTAGGCTCTCCTTTATCTAAAACAGTAAACAAATAAGGGTGAGAATGAATCTCAGTAAGCTACTAAAATGCAACTACGTTACATGCTGAAATGATACTCGAAATTGAACAATGTCAATAACATCCACATAGCACATACATGAGAGGCTCCCTATCGCCAACCGTCCCATACCGGTTAGAAATAACGACCAACTCATCATACCACACATAAGGCGGAAATAAACACTCATACGTGGATTACTGAGCCAAGGTTCTCGAATCAAACATATAATCATCTGAGAGGTATCAACTGAGCAGCAACAAAGGGCTGAAACCGGTCATGAACCAAAACAACAACAACAACAAGAGGGGGAAAATGACACATAGTCATAACCCAAACGGTGACTAAACTCATACAAAGGAGAGC